>OZ020195.1:42464780-42741154 GCA_963971165.1 Philopedon plagiatum
AGCCAGACTGGTTCCACAATGTATTATTCACTGACGAAGCAGGATTTACAAGAGACGGAATAATGAACCAGCATAACACGCATATTTGGGCCAACGAAAATCCCCATGCATATCGTGAAACCCACCACCAGCGGCAGTTTTCAATAAATGTTTGGGGTGGGATATTAGACAACCACTTAATAGGACCGCATATCTTACCTCCTAGATTGAATGGCGAAGGCTACTTAGCATTTTTACAAGGTGAGTTACCAGATTTGCTAGAAGATGTGCCACTGGCCGTGAGAAGAGACATGTGGCTTCTGCATGATGGCGCCCCTTGTCATAACGCGGGAATAGTTAATGAATACCTACAGGAAAACTTCCCCAACAGATGGATTGGACGAAACGGGCCTGTCCGATGGCCTCCACGGTCTCCTGACCTCAATCCATGCGACTTCTTCTTGTGGGGTACGATGAAGGAAATAGTGTATAGTGTCCCAATTGAAAACGTGGAACAACTGCGAAATCGTGTTGAAATGGCAGCTGAAGAAATAAGGAATATGGAGAATATTTTTGAACGAGTTAGAGACAACATGTTGCGTAGAGTACGGGCTTGTTTAGAAGCAAATGGGGGCCATTTTCAACATATTCCCTACTAGATAAGTATCAATTTTTGCAACTTTTATTTATTTATCAGTTTTACATATTGATATTTAAGCCACAGTCCTTTTGGAAGCAATATGCCCATTTTAAATAATTATGTGCATGACAACTTGAGAAATACTCTCCAAATTTGTTTGTGTCAGGATCACCAAGCAAATTATTTAAAGCACTGCTTAACTGTTCATGGAATGAGGATGTGTCTGTAGTTTTTAAGAGATATTTTAAAGTTTTATAAACTAATACATTCTTTATCACGACTGCCAATTTTACATAAATTTGTACGCCAAACACAATCGACATGCCAAGAACAGTAAAGTTGGTGTTGAGAAGCGCCCAAAACCTCGACCCAAGCATTATAAAATGTCCCACTAAGATTACTCATAAATGATTTCCATGAAATGACTCCTACTTTTTGCCTTATCGCTTCAAAAAATATTTAATTTATAAAGGTATCTTTTCTGTTACGGAACATTATGGCAACTGGAAAGCCTTCATTAAAATCATCCACTACTATAATAGTGGTCCTCTCAGTCATAATTATTATTAAGCCCACCTGTGCTATCAATATTTTTTTTCAAATTGAGACAGTAGTGATGCTTTCATGACAATAAGACAAAAGTCAGGTCCATAAAATAATCATATGATTGACCTTGTGGTTTGTACATTAAGAGGATTATTTTGAGCTGTTTTACATTCCTGTACCCATAACTCTATACTAATACACAGCTTTCTAAAACTTACTTTGTAGTCTAAAGACCTTTCTAATAATTTTACTTCTAACTGTTTATCAAGTTTACGTATCCTTAGGTGTTAGATGACATTTGAATGTCCATAGTGTGATGTAATCCTCTTACCTTAAATAAAACATAATTTTATCACTTGTCAAAACCAACTGTTTGTGTAATTTAATTATCTATTAAGAGACAACAATTTTTCTAAATTTTATTGTAGGTATATTGTTTGTATACAAAATTATGTACTAATATTTTTCATACTTACCACTTCTACAACAACGGAAGTATTGTACTTCATCACCTGAGCCTAAAATGTTCTTTCGCCCATAAAATTATTTGGCATTTGTCCCTACTTTCGACATCGGCTTTCCAAGATTTAAATTCTAAAATACTTTATTTTAAACATTTTCCACGCAATTTTATAATAACAATACCTTGTATACTATGGAACTATTTTTCTTGTTGTTCTATGTATATTTAACGAATGTTCATTTTGTAAGTGATAAATAAAATCATTTCCAAAAAAACCAATGACAGTCCAAGCACAGAAAGTTTAATTTATTTCCAGCATATAAATACACTTGCTTTTTAATATCGTGCTTGCTTCTACAATGTTCGTTTAGATTAAATTGGATACTAATTACAAATAAATTGAACCAAAAATTAAATAAAAATATAACCTAAAAATTCCACCTTGACCTAGGCTCATTTGACATACGAATCACGTGCACGTGACCAGCACTGACGAATAGAAATAAAGCCAATCACGTGACACTTTTAACCACTTGAATCATAATATAAGGTATAAGTGGTTGCCTATGACTAGAGCATATTAGCTAATTTCAAATAAAGATATTTCAACAAATTTGACACTAAAAATTTTTAAGTGTTACATTTTGTATGTATTTTATATTTATAACTGCCCCGGAAGAGTTTTTACAGCTTATTAGAAAAAAGCGCCATCTAAATTACAAATTACTCGCGGAATTTCAAAAACTCCGCCGAAATAATCTGTAACCAATAAGAACGCGGTTACGTCTCCAAGGTCTTTGGTCGTCTCATGAGTCATGATGCCCAATCGGCACAAAACGATTAGTGAATTGCATGATCAACTTAACAGTAATCTATGTGCATGATTTAAAAAAATATCTTATAAAACGAGAGGTTGTAGCCGATTTTTAATCTGTTAATCCAAGATGCCGAGATGCTTAGCTTGTTTTGTACTACGGAGCAGCTAACAAAAACGCCGGACAACTTTTGTACATTGGAAGATTTTCTAAACTTCGAACCTCCCAGTGAAAGAACATTTATTGTGTTAGTGGCACCTACAGCAGCTAAGGAACCATGTCAGCCACTTCTTGTGGGTACGATGAAGGAAATAGTGTATAATGTGCCAATTAGAAAAGTGAATTAACTGAGAAATCGTGTTGAATGGAGAACATCTTTTTACGGATTCGGGATATTGTGCTACGAATCGTGCTGATTTGGGAGCAAATTAAAGACATTTTCAACACATTCCCTACTAGATAAGTATCATTTTTGCAACTTACTTTTAGTTCTACTTATTGATATTTAAATTATGTTAGGCAACTACTGGTTAAAACTAAGGCTGCTGACAAAAAGGATTGATTTTGCAGTGGTCGTTTTACTATTTTTTTTTATTTTTTCTTAGGAAAAGGTTTAAATTTGTTTTACCTTTGTCTTAAATTACGGTTAATAACAGAAAATAAATGATTCTTAAAGATTTATAATATTGTCTGGCAACCTTACAAAAAATTCAATTGTTTTAAGTTTTTCCCGCGCAATTTTCTGTCAAACGCTATGACGGACAATGTGCTCGCTGAGACAGGTGCGTCGAACATGGACGGGTTTTAGGGTATTTTTGAAAATTTTTAAAATGTTCGATTTAAGAAAAAAAAAGTATTGGGTATGTCTGTAGACTACCCCAGGAGTCACCCATTCCAATATATGCAGTGAATTTAATAACACCCTGTATATATATATATATATATATATATATATATATATATATATATATATATATATATATATATATATATATCCCAATGGTGATCGAATTTGGGACATACAGGTTCCTGCAGCTCACCTCCCGGCTTCTGTAGATCAGTTATCAATTACCTCTCTAATAAGTTTTGCAGGCTCCTTTTTTCTGGATGTCGTCGTTCCGGATAACGCTGTGCATAAACTCGACCTGCCAAAAAACATCAGTTCGTTTCGCATTCCCTAATATGAAAATCATATCTACGTCCTCTTCTCGGTTATACTCCATGACAAAAAATAACACTTGAATGTAAACAGCTGAAATAATTAATAACAGTATGGTTTTATTTTTCCATGGGGTTGCGGTCAAAATGTTTACATTAAAACAATAGTCATCTTTGACGTTTCGGTTTATTGACTGATTTATTTATTATTAGGTCATAAAAATAAAATTTTTGCATTATTCACAAAACATTTTGTACCTATAGTGGACTTTCCATCCATTATACCTTCTAAAAGGTACGATGCAAATTTGGTTGTTAGGCAATGTTAGTAAATAATAGTTTAACTCTGTGTCTCGTAGAGAGTACATGGTTGTTAAAATGTAGTAGTGTTAGTGCTAAGTTTGTTCATCATAGTTAAAAGGTATGTTTATTTGTGTTATTATTAGTAAACCTGATAAAATAAGTTCTTTTTAAAAATTTGTAGTTAACTTTCTGATGATGGTTTAGTAAGTCAATAAACCGAAACGTCAAAGATGGCTATTGTTTTAATGTAAACATTTTGACCGCAAACCCATGGAAAAATAAAACCATATATTATAATTTAAACGGTCAGGAAAAACAATACTATTAATAACAGTGTTTCAAACTTTTGCATTACTAAACTCAAAATATGCTTTTTCCTACGACCACCTATGAAAGTGAGAAACAAAGCACTGTTGACTTGGCTAGAAAGTGCCTTATATTACACGCGTGTTGAAAAGTACTTTTCAACACATGTGTTGAAAAGTATTTGTCAACATGACGTTTGAACAGATGGTACCAATTTCATTTTTTTTATTTTCAACACGTGTGTTGAAATGTTTTTCAGCACACGTGTTGAAAGTGGGGTATTAAATAAATACAGAAATTGGGGTTTCTTGGTAAATATTTTTGTGGTCGTAGGAAAAATATTGTACATTACTCGTGTGTAAGTAATTTTCGCACACTCGTGGGATTATCAACATTCCCACTCGTGTGAAAAATGTCACTTTCAACACTTGTTATGTACTATACTATTGCCTCTTTAATAAACTTTAATGTCAATAAATTGTTTTTCACCTTCGATTTATATTCATTAAAATTGCTATTGCAATAGTTAAGAAAATGAGTTTTCGGCGAATAATTTTTAATGTGTTAGGAATTGCGATAGGATTGTAATTAGAAAAATGTTTGTTTTTTTATTCCGCATCGAATGACATAAAAATATACATGGGCTCCAATTGAAAATAAGAAACATAAAGTGCTTTAAAATTGGAAAAAGTTTGATACTAAATTTTGATCACCCTGTACATTTCGAATTAATCAAACTTGGGTAACGAGACTGCTAGACCTCACTTAATAAGTACCTTGTATAATTTAATTAACGAGGCACTATTTGTATTTTTCATTAATTTTAAAACCAGTGGTGCCAAACTGATTTTTTTTGTTTATACTTTTTTTCGCTCATATCCCCGAACCGATTTCAATAAAACTTTAGGGTTATGTAGGTAACCATAAGAGGCACCCAAATAAGCAACAAAATATGTGGCATGCAGTTTAAAAATATATCTTCATGACGTCACACTTTTTGGGACACCCTGTATAATGAAAAATGTTTTTATGAAATGCGCCCTAAGATATACGTAAAGCCTGCAAAATATCAAAATCCTAACTTAATTAATATCTGGGCTACAGAAGACGGGAGGTGAGCTGAAGGACCCTGTATATACAGGGACAAACGAAAACTGAAAAAATATACTTGTCCAGTTTGGGATACGATATAAAATATTTCAAAATACGTTAATATTAAGCTGCTTGATAGGTTAAAAATACCTCTTCTTGTATAAAGCACGCAAGTACGCTGGTAGATATCACAGTATATGAGTATGATCTATATATTTTAAAGAAAAACATTATTCGTTTGTGACTCCATTTTATAAATGATGATACAACGAAACTTATTCGTAAATTTGACGCTTATTATAGTATATAAATATCGAGATAAATATAGATATATAAATAGTTCAAAAGCGTATTTTTAACTTTTTATTGAATTTGTCTTCTTACCATCGTAGATATAAGTATCTACCTCGTTAATACTTCATTTCTGTAACCGAACTTTTCTTATCAACTTACTGTATTTTAAAACTCCTTTGAAATATGAATACGAACTGCGTAATATAAATTGGTCAGCACTAGAGGCACCGGATATAACACATATAGAAATTATTTCGAGTAAAATCAGCTATGCCCTTAAAAATCCTTCAAAACAAACAATAATGTTAGTAAATATACCAAAAATAATAAAAACAAAACAAATAAAGATCAAAAACGCAGTGGTTATAAATTAAATTGTGGTTCATGTGAAAAAAGTTACTAGGCCAAACAGGACATAACTTCAAAATTCGCATTTAAGCACATAAACGAGACTTTTTAAATGAACAACATAATTCAGCATATGCAACCCATCTTTTGACATATAATAATGATTTTAATGAAGATTTTAAGTTAAAAATATAGAAAATAAAGGTAAAAAACTTTCCATGTTAGAATTATTAGATTAACTAACGAACTAAAAAAGAAAAACCAAATCTTAAATGCCCAACAATTCACCATTATTAAACTTATTTTAATAAGTTGTTTGATTTGTTCTTGTTGTTTTATTAGTCAATACTTTTGTTATGAATATTAGCAATAAAATTCACCTGAATACAATTATGTCACTGTAAAATTGGGTTAATTAGATAACCAAAATTAGGTACAAAACTATTTAAGAACAATTCTCATTTGTAAGTTTGTTAGTCGCATTTGACGAAGTAGCAGTGCTACGAAACATGCCATGCATTTTTTAAATAAAAAAGTGAAAATCTTTCACAGTTTTCTCTAAGTATAGAATATTTGTATAATATTGTTTGCCCACACGGTACACAATTACAGTATGTCACTTCCTTTATAAGTCCAATATGCTTCAATATTCCCACTCATGGCGGGTCTTTAAAAAAAGTGTACTACTTTTAAAGTAAAAAAGCATTATTATGAAAAACTCATAGCATTCCTTTCAACTTTTCTCTCTTTCCTCTCTTTATAACCCAACACGATTTATACGATTATTAAAATTAAAACAAGAAAAGAATATAATAACGGCGATCTAAACAATGTTGCCAGTTTTAGAGGGCTTTTTATAATGCGCAAGACATACTGGGCTGGCTAAAATCGGTGTCATATATTAAGTACATATACTGCTAAAGTCAATCTCCCCCTACTGGCAAGTCGTTTGAACTAAAGGTACATGTTTTGAGATATTGTATCGATTCTATGAAGCCCCACAGAATTTTCTGAAAGTGGCGTGGTATTATATATTATGGCATGGTTGTGCTTAATACATGCTAATTTTTTAAGAAGCCCGAATCGGGCTTCCTAAAACCACTGTGGGCTTCCTAGCATCTGCAGAACATGGTATTTTTGGCTTCTTAAAGGTGGTTGATATGTATATATATATATATATATATATATATATATATATATATATATATATATATATATATATATATATATATATATATATACATATCATATATATATATATATATATATATATATATATATATATATATATATATATATATATACATATCAACCACCTTTAAGAAGCCAAAAATACCATGTTCTGCAGATGCTAGGAAGCCCACAGTGGTTTTAGGAAGCCCGCTTCGGGCTTCTTAAAAAATTAGCATGTATTAAGCACAACCATGCCATAATATATAATACCACGCCAATTTCAGAAAATTTTGTGGGGCTTCATAGAATCGATACAATATCTCAAAACATGTACCTTTAGTTCAAACGACTTGCCAGTAGGGGGAGATTGACTTTAGCAGTATATGTACTTAATATATGACACCGGTTTTAGCCAGCCCAGTATGTCTTGCGCATTATAAGAAGCCCTCTAAAACTGGCAACATTGTTTAGATCGCCGTTATTATATTCTTTTCTTGTTTTAATTTTAATAATCGTATAAATCGTGTTGGGTTATAAAGAGAGGAAAGAGAGAAAAGTTGAAAGGAATGCTATGAGTTTTTCATAATAATGCTTTTTTACTTTAAAAGTAGTACACTTTTTTTAAAGACCCGCCATGAGTGGGAATATTGAAGCATATTGGACTTATAAAGGAAGTGACATACTGTAATTGTGTACCGTGTGGCCAAACAATATTATACAAATATTCTATACTTAGAGAAAACTGTGAAAGATTTTCACTTTTTTATTTAAAAAATGCATGGCATGTTTCGTAGCACTGCTACTTCGTCAAATGCGACTAACAAACTTACAAATGAGAATTGTTCTTAAATAGTTTTGTACCTAATTTTGGTTATCTAATTAACACAATTTTACAGTGACATAATTGTATTCAGGTGAATTTTATTGCTAATATTCATAACAAAAGTATTGACTAATAAAACAACAAGAACAAATCAAACAACTTATTAAAATAAGTTTAATAATGGTGAATTGTTGGGCATTTAAGATTTTTTTTTCTTTTTTAGTTCGTTAGTTAATCTAATAATTCTAACATGGAAAGTTTTTTACCTTTATTTTCTATATTTTTAACTTAAAATCTTCATTAAAATCATTATTATATGTCAAAAGATGGGTTGCATATGCTGAATTATGTTGTTCATTTAAAAAGTCTCGTTTATGTGCTTAAATGCGAATTTTGAAGTTATGTCCTGTTTGGCCTAGTAACTTTTTTCACATGAACCACAATTTAATTTATAACCACTGCGTTTTTGATCTTTATTTGTTTTGTTTTTATTATTTTTGGTATATTTACTAACATTATTGTTTGTTTTGAAGGATTTTTAAGGGCATAGCTGATTTTACTCGAAATAATTTCTATATGTGTTATATCCGGTGCCTCTAGTGCTGACCAATTTATATTACGCAGTTCGTATTCATATTTCAAAGGAGTTTTAAAATACAGTAAGTTGATAAGAAAAGTTCGGTTACAGAAATGAAGTATTAACGAGGTAGATACTTATATCTACGATGGTAAGAAAACAAATTCAATAAAAAGTTAAAAATACGCTTTTGAACTATTTATATATCTATATTTATCTCGATATTTATATACTATAATAAGCGTCAAATTTACGAATAAGTTTCGTTGTATCATCATTTATAAAATGGAGTCACAAACGAATAATGTTTTTCTTTAAAATATATAGATCATACTCATATACTGTGATATCTACCAGCGTACTTGCGTGCTTTATACAAGAAGAGGTATTTTTAACCTATCAAGCAGCTTAATATTAACGTATTTTGAAATATTTTATATCGTATCCCAAACTGGACAAGTATATTTTTTCAGTTTTCGTTTGTCCCTGTATATACAGGGTCCTTCAGCTCACCTCCCGTCTTCTGTAGCCCAGATATTAATTAAGTTAGGATTTTGATATTTTGCAGGCTTTACGTATATCTTAGGGCGCATTTCATAAAAACATTTTTCATTATACAGGGTGTCCCAAAAAGTGTGACGTCATGAAGATATATTTTTAGACTGCATGCCACATATTTTGTTGCTTATTTGGGTGCCTCTTATGGTTACCTACATAACCCTAAAGTTTTATTGAAATCGGTTCGGGGATATGAGCGAAAAAAAGTATAAACAAAAAAAATCAGTTTGGCACCACTGGTTTTAAAAATTAATGAAAAATACAAATAGTGCCTCGTTAATTAAATTATACAAGGTACTTATTAAGTGAGGTCTAGCAGTCTCGTTACCCAAGTTTGATTAATTCGAAATGTACAGGGTGATCAAAATTTAGTATCAAACTTTTTCCAATTTTAAAGCACTTTATGTTTCTTATTTTCAATTAGAGCCCATGTATATTTTTATGTCATTCGATGCGGAATAAAAAAACAAACATTTTTCTAATTACAATCCTATCGCAATTCCTAACACATTAAAAATTATTCGCCGAAAACTCATTTTCTTAACTATTGCAATAGCAATTTTAATGAATATAAATCGAAGGTGAAAAACAATTTATTGACATTAAAGTTTATTAAAGAGGCAATAGTATAGTACATAACAAGTGTTGAAAGTGACATTTTTCACACGAGTGGGAATGTTGATAATTCCACGAGTGTGCGAAAATTACTTACACACGAGTAATGTACAATATTTTTCCTACGACCACAAAAATATTTACCAAGAAACCCCAATTTCTGTATTTATTTAATACCCCCACTTTCAACACGTGTGCTGAAAAACATTTCAACACACGTGTTGAAAATAAAAAAAATGAAATTGGTACCATCTGTTCAAACGTCATGTTGACAAATACTTTTCAACACATGTGTTGAAAAGTACTTTTCAACACGCGTGTAATATAAGGTTTTATTTTTCCATGGGTTTGCGGTCAAAATGTTTACATTAAAACAATAGTCATCTTTGACGTTTCGGTTTATTGACTTACTAAACCATCATCAGAAAGTTAACTACAAATTTTCAAAAAGAACTTATTTTATCAGGTTTACTACTAATAACACAAATAAACATACCTTTTAACTATGATGAACAAACTTAGCACTAATACTACTACATTTTAACAACCATGTACTCTCTACGAGACACAGAGTTAAACTATTATTTACTAACATTGCCTAACAACCAAATTTGCATCGTACCTTTTAGAAGGTATAATGGATGGAAAGTCCACTATAGGTACAAAATGTTTTGTGAATAATGCAAAAATTTTATTTTTATGACCTAATAATAAATAAATCAGTCAATAAACCGAAACGTCAAAGATGACTATTGTTTTAATGTAAACATTTTGACCGCAACCCCATGGAAAAATAAAACCATACTGTTATTAATTATTTCAGCTGTTTACATTCAAGTGTTATTTTTTGTCATGGAGTATAACCGAGAAGAGGACGTAGATATGATTTTCATATTAGGGAATGCGAAACGAACTGATGTTTTTTGGCAGGTCGAGTTTATGCACAGCGTTATCCGGAACGACGACATCCAGAAAAAAGGAGCCTGCAAAACTTATTAGAGAGGTAATTGATAACTGATCTACAGAAGCCGGGAGGTGAGCTGCAGGAACCTGTATGTCCCAAATTCGATCACCATTGGGATATATATATATATATATATATATATATATATATATATATATATATATATATATATATATATATATATATATATATATATATATATATATATATATATACATATATGTTACAAAACTGTGATACTGTGATACAATGAGAAACCAATCAAGACGAAACAGCAACACAATAACTTGTATTGTGTTGCCGTTTCGTCTTGATTGGTTTCTCATTGTAGGACAACTCGCTATTACTAAGGAATTGGTTAGAAGTATCACAGTTTTGTAACACATATCGGCGCACATCATCGTTGCGACCCTCCGATGTTCGGAGTAGCATGAGTGGTTGGTGAGATCCAGCTCTCAAGGTGGTGCGTACCAGAGCCCTATCTGGTAGGGGTGGTGACGCCCTTGGTCCTATGATTCAATACCCGTCGTGTCATATAGCCAGGGGAGTATTTGTTTGGACTTTGGATCGTTTTCACTCTCTGTGAATCATATAATATATATATATATATATATATATATATATATATATATATATATATATATATATATATATATATATATATATATATATATATATATATATATATATATATATATATATATATATATATATATATATATATATATATATATATACGCCAGGAAATATTAAGTTGTCAACTAAGAGAATTTTTACTAAAACCACTGTGGGCTTCCTAGCATCTGCAGAACATGGTATTTTTGGCTTCTTAAAGGTGGTTGATATGTATATATATATATATATATATATATGCCAGGAAATATTAAGTTGTCAACTAAGAGAATTTTTACTAAATTAAGCGTTTTAGTTCAGGTTTCAATAATTTGAAACTTAAATTCATTAACATAAAGCCTACGCTAAGGTCCATTTCCTGAGGCTTAATATTTTCTCATTTACATAACGGTTTCGTAATAAAATATACAGTCGTCCTTAGTGATATTAATTTTCTCCAAGGAAATAAAATTTCAACAATGTTAGACGACTACTTCTTAGTTTAAAGATTCTTTGTCACTACTAACGTGCGTTGTCCTCACCATAAGATGGAACATTTAAAAGATCTTTGCAGGAGCGTCAATATAGGGGGCTCCGTAGGTCTCAATTTTTACCGAATAAATGCCTACAGTTTAGCTCCGGGAAAAGCTTGGAGAAGTTTTACATTAATGGTTGAGAAAAGAGCATTAGGGAACTTAAAGCTCTTTCGGCTGGAATTCACGACAACATTAACGATTTTGTTGGAATTTAATGCTCTTTGTGAAATGCTAGCTACGTTCAAGGACTTATTGTATCATAGTTCAGCTTTTTACCCAACTTTTGAACTATGACTATGACGGTTACCCCTTTGGGACTGATCTACTGGAGGCTCGGAATTTTGAAATTTGTCAATGATGTTTCTGAGAGCACACAAGACATTTTTTCAATTTACATTCATTTGTTGTGTGACCGCTTCCCACAGTTAAAGCAAAGTTTTTTAGTTTTTTAAGATGAAATTTTGGTTTACATTCTCGATATAAATTTTTTGAATTTTTCACAAATAAATTTTTATTGATTTGATTACAAAAGATACATTTCTTGCCTTTAATAGGTAATATTCATATAATCCAAGTAAACCTGGAATATTTCTTTGGATTATCTACATACGTTAAAGTAACCATTTATGATAGTCGTTTTTATCCATTTGTTTTGGTTTTTATAAACAAAAAAATATATTTCCTATTGCAAATTTCTGTAACACCATGTTCTAAAATTGTAAATCGCGATCCTATTGCTTGTGACGTTAAATGATATGTAAATAGAAGTGCTATAATGGCTGGTGTATTGTGAATTCCAGTGTTAATTTATTCTCTTGACTGTTTTCCGAACACTAGAAGATTTCGTGGATAGAAAACCTGCTGTAAATACGAAACGTAGAGAATTTTTTTGCAAATTTCAATACTTTCTGATAAAGTCCTTGAAACCAGGCATCTTTAGCTTAGAAGATTTCGTGGATAGAAAACCTGCTGTAAATACGAAACGTAGAGAATTTTTTTGGAAATTTCAATACTTTCTTATTCTGATAAAGTCCTTGAAACCAAGCATCTTTAGCTAGACTAAAAAATGAAATAATTACTGTCTTTTTTTTTGTTTTCATAGGTTGGGCTCTGGAAAAAAATTCTATACCTGGAAGTAAATGTCAACGAGTATAAGCCTTTTGGTGGCTCTTCATATATAAAGTTACCACGTTTCATCTAATTGAAAAAAGCCATCATCAATGTGATTAATCAAGATGAGTGTTGTTTTGCGTGGGCAATCGTGTCTGCTTTGTATCCTGTGTGACAGTTTAACTTCGGCCCCAGTATCAGAGTTTGTTGTAAGTGTTAATTTTATTCACGAAGGACTGTTTAGTTTTATTTTATAGTTTACCTTAATTAGAGTTATGTCTCCACACGTACACGTTTGACCTGCCCTGTTCTCAGGCTAGTTTCCAGGGTTGCTGTTCTGGCTGACTGCCTTCTATCTTGTCCAGATTGGCTGTCCATCGTTCACAGCTTGTAGTTCGATTTAACGTTCTCTTGTGTTGGGCCCTGAGATTCGTTTTTCTGCGCCTTGCTTAAAGTTCCCCCTGAGTACAGACAGTCCTTCTTAGTTTATTTATGTTTACATGCTTTTATAGAATAAATTATAAGGGAATACCTACATATTTTCATCCGTTTTCCAGCTGTTAGCATTTTCTCTCGTCATTGGATGGGATTTAATCCTAGTGTCTTCCCACATGCATGGTGCTCTTTAACATTCGGCCTTCATGTTCTCGGACCTTGTTTTAGAATTTAACTTACTTTATTCTTATTTTCATTTAATTAAGTGGTTTGTTTTGAAGTTCGGAACAGCTGTAGGTGTATATGTTTTCGTCTGACGGAACTGTAAGGCGGGACAATATCAAGTTTAGGTACATCAATTCATCATCGTTTTCCTTTTTTTTAGTTTCGACAGTCGGGGTCTCAGCTGTTAGTATCTTTGGATGAATCGTACTGAAATAGTGCGTCTCGATTGGTACCGCCGTAGGTACCTATAACGTTCTGTATTTCTGTGATTTTATTGTTTCACGCAAGGGGCATCTGGGTTCCGGTGTTTTTGCGTTTGTGTCTTGAGTATGGGGTCCAAGACTTGTGCAATCCTGCCTTCGGGGTCATTTGAGGGAGCAGCTTCTAATCCATGCTTGAAATTGGTTGGAATTAAGTAATTCTTGTCGGTGTGCCGTGGCGCCATCTTTGGACTCTATCAATTACTGTCATGAGTTACCACCCCGTGTAATCGCTTTCACTTCTCCGGGGCGGGTGTTGTTCTGTGCCACCTTGTTGGGCTTGCGCGGAACATCAAGCGGAAGGTCTCAAGGTGTCATTTGATTCACCGGTCCACGAGTTAACACTTCTACGCTGCCTTTCGACGAAGTTGTTCTCTACGGTACCTGTTTTAAGGTTTCAGTTTTGAAACTCAAGTAGCCTGGATCAAAATTCAGGTACCGTGGTTAAATTCTTTCTGAATTTTACCTGCAAAGACGCAGGATTTGTTGGCGGCTTAATTCGATAATCAGGTGAGTTCTATACGTTTTTTGTCGATACGTAGACACGTAGATGCCACGTGCGTTTTGAGATTTTCCAGTCTAAGGGTGTTCTTTCTTTTATTTCTCTCAAGCCATCAACATCGGCAGGACCAATGAGTGATCCTCTGCCCATGATACGAGTAGCTGCCTCCTTTTAGCCGAGACTGGAGGAATTTAGAATATCGAGCCCTCTTAACCTTGAAGAGGTAAGTTACTTCGTGCTTTCTTAGTTACACATTTGCCCATTTTGCGCCCATACATTATAATTAAAATTTTAGCGGTCAATAGTTATCGAAAATTCTGCTTCACAATCTTATTTTCTCAGGCTAGTTTTTTGGGGTAGCTGTGTGCTACGTGATGTTTTGAATTATAATAATCTAACTTCTCAATTGCTTTAATTTTAATTGTACCTTACCTAATTTGCATTCTTTTGAAAGCTTGAATGATTCTTGAGACTAGACCGTGGGCCGTAAAGCTAGTATCATCTATAAGTTATGTCGAGAATCTCTTAATGTAGATACAGTAGTTTCATCAAGTTTTTTTATCGGCTTTATGCTATCGAATCATTTGCAGTGGGCTATCTAATCCTAATTTCAAACGGTAATTTGTTAATGGGGGAGCTTGGGGTACAAGAAATGCAGGCTGTGCGAGTATTTTAAATATACTAATTTGCTATTATTAGGGGTCGCCAGCCTGTCCAGAAAGCTTTTAATGTAATTTATAATCCGGGTAAGTGCCGCCAAATCATTTATTTTTTATAAGTTAAAAGGTGTATGAGCTTGAGGTTTCGGGTTTATATTTATGAAGTTGGGAAGCGTAGATTTATTGTTACTTTTGCTATAACGATTGATGGTTTTATGTTTTCAGAGGGGTTAATTAGCCTATTATTTTATTTGCAATTTGTCATTTGACTATTATTGGACTTATTAAGCTCATACACATTTTACACCTTTCTTATTATACCGTACTGCTTGGAACGTAGGGTAGTTACACAGTTGCCTTGTAAATAGTTAATGTAATGCTTTTGTTATCGATATAACAATACGATTATTATTTGCATTTGGAACCTAGAGTAGTAAGTTCTTTTATGGTAGCGATTTATTTGCTTTTAATTTAAGCTTTCTGTTTATAAAGGTACATATATTTCTATTTAAACGGTTTCTCCATATATGCCTTGGTTTTCTTATGTTATCTTACATTGACTCGGGTTTACTGAATTAGTGCTGAGCACTTAGCTTTTAAGTCAAGCTACAGTAGGGGTTACAGTGTTAACTATTTTCTTTTTTTTGCTTCGCTTAAGCTTTTCTCTTACTTTAAATCTTGCTTGAACGTTTAAATAGTAAGTCAAGCTAGTTAAGCATGTTTCAATTTTTAGTTATTTTTACTGGCTACGCTTAAGCCTTTTCCTTTGTTTATACTTGTAATCTTGCGTAAACTTATGATTTAATTATCAATTATTTTTCCTTTGTCGTACTTTTAGTATTTTTATTGTTAATGTAAGATAACATAATGCAGAGTTAAACCTGGTCAGTTAGTGATCATGTAGTAGTTTGTAAATATTAACGCTTATCGTTAAAATATCAAGGAACTGTACAATTTTATTTAGTTATCAATGCCCTTGATTAATAATTTCTGATGTTTATTGAAGTAACTTTTTAATCTTATCTTAAGCTTGTTTAAATCTTGCAGTCTGGTTTTTAACGATTACTTCTCTCATTGGTAACTTGTTTTTTTTTAACTTAAAGTAACTTCATATTTTGGTTTTTTTTGTAACTTAACTTAAATTTTGCGATTGATTTCAAGCCACTGGCTTTCTCATTTATTATTAGCCTTTTATTTAATATTCTTAAATTTCATGGATTAATTCCAGTAAATTATTTCTCAAAATATTAACTTTTTTAATTAACGTAACTTTTTAATCGTATCTTAAGCTCGTTTAAATTTTGCAAATAATTACTTTCTTAGTTATTAGTAGTTTTTTTTATATTAACGTAGCTTCTTATTTTTAAATATCTTTCTACTTACCTAAATTTTGCGATTCAGTTCAAGCCAATGGCTTTCTCTTTTAATATCAAATTAATTAATTAATTAATAAAAGAAAATAATTAAATTTCGGGGCTTTAGTTCAAGTCAATTGTTTCTCTCCGAATAGCAATCTTTTCTATTAACGTAACTTCTGATTTTTTTTTAATTTTTAACGTAACTTCAAATATATTTTTTTTATTAATTATATTTAAATTACCCTAAGTACTAGGAATTGTTTTGTTCCTAGGGTCTTCCGTAGGGGCTACAAAGCATCCCTCTTGTCTTCCGTAGGGGCTACCAAGCATCCCTATACTTTATCTTCAGTAGGGGCCAAGGAGCCAGCCTATTGGTTTTTTTTTGTATGAGGACAGACTTCCTCAGGAAGTTTATTTTTTTTTATTTAGTGTAACTTTTTCTATCTTGCGGGGGCAAAATCGCCCAACAATTCTGTGAACACCAACTGTAAACACCTGTAATTTTTTGTTCATGTGTAAATATATGTACAGGGTTAAATGTATTAAGTTGTTTCTGTTCAGTTCACTGCGCCCTATGTTTTTAATTTTCAATTATGGATAGCGGGTTTGTTATATGTTGAAGCAGGTTCCTAGACCACCTAGGCGACTTCCAGTTTGTGTCGGTGTAAAAAAACTGGTGGCGTCCAATCGAACCTTTCCGGCTAACTGAACTGAGGGCTAATTTGCACGCGCTCTACTACCACCTGCTTCACTCAGACCACCCTGTTGATTCAGTTTTTTTTGAGTACCTTTCAGAATTATTTTAATGTTCTTTTCAAGTTTTAAGCGGTATATTTGGTCAATGATACTCATCATAGTATCTTTGACAGTTTAACACCAAACACCTTTCTTGAACAAAGTGCGTCGCAAATTTTTGGCGCCCAACGTGGGGCATATTTAAAAAAAAATACCGCTTTTTCCCGATTTTACTCTTGTGCGTATAGTGAGCTGGATGGAACTTTGAAAATTTCCATCAGTTTTAACTCTAACTGTACTACCCGTGTATTGCTGCATTAGATTTTGGCGATTTATTATCGATTTTATTTTACTTATTACGTAACTTTGATTTTCTTTGATTTGGCGATTTATTACCGATTTTAATTGACTTGTTTACGTAACTTTGATTGTCTTTGATATTGCGATTTATTACCGATTTTATCTTATTTATTTACGTGACTTTGATTATCTTTGCGTACTGTATTATGATTGCTGGTTTAAGTGATTTACCTTTTTATTATTTTTTGCTATTTTTGCTGATTTAATTACCTTTATTTGCTATACTTGACTACACTATTAGTGTAGTTTTGGTAAATTTATTGGAGTTACGCGTTTATATCTGGATTTGACTTTTCTGTTACCTTGACTTTTGAGTTGCTATTGTTTTTGTTCACTCCAAAATGGATTATAATATGCAGGTCCATAACCTTCCGAAGGAAATGCTTATTTACGAGCTCGCGATTCGTGGAATTCCGGCTAGTGATGCTAATATCGTAAAAGAACTTGCAGCATCGTTACACCCTATCTTAAAAATAGAAAGAAAAGGCAAAATTTTTACTCGTCCGGCCTATAACTATGTTTTTGAAGATGAATGTGACTACATAACGAAGACTTTACACGATATTGATAAGCGATCAAGAATATTTCTGGTGACTCAGCCAGAGCGAAATTCGTACGTTTGCAATCGCAACTTGTCAATTTATTCACTCGTGTTGATCGCATTCCGGTTGCGAATCTCAGTCCCGAGGAATTGCATACTCGGTCTAATTTATTGCTTCAAACTTTGGGAAAATTAAACAGTTTGGACGATCTCTTAAAACAAGATCCGAATTTAAGCGCTTTACTGGATCAAACTCATCTGAACGATTCGGATTCGTCTGGAGTTAGCAATGCGTCCAACAGTCGACCGCGTCACACGCGCTCGTCGCCCAAAGTCACTCCAACCGTGGTTAGTCACAATGTAACAGCTGCTCCCATCTCCGTTAGCCATCCTTCGTGTAGCAAGGCGCAGCGTGTCGAAAAATGGGGAATTAGATTTACCGGCGAAGCTAAACAGATGACTGTGCATCATTTCTTGGAGCGAGTATCGGAACTACGCGAAGCTCGTGGTATTTCAGAACGCGAGTTATTTGAATCTGCCATCGACCTATTTACTGGTAGAGCGCTAAATTGGTTCCGCGCAACTCGTCATCAATTTTCGGAGTGGTCTAGTCTATCTGACCTTCTGTGTAAACACTTCGAACCGCCGGATTATCGTCATCGGTTATTTAAGGAAATTTTGGACCGGACTCAGGATTCGACTGAAAGCATAGTCGATTACTTTCTAGCATGAGCGCGCTATTTAGACGACATGGTACCATCCCCGAGGATGTTCAACTAGATATTATTACCCGGAATTTATCTCCTTTTTATACTACCCAGCTTCCGGTAGTCAACAAGTTGGAAGAACTCGAAGAGGAATGTCTCAAACTGGAGGCAAAGAAATATCGTGCTGAAACCTATGTCCCACCTTCTCGAAAAAGGCATAATTTTGTGGAACCAGACTTTGCTTTTATAGCGTCTGAAGCGTCATGTTCGAGGAATGATGGACAGTTACCGATAGACGTAGTGAGAGAATCTCGTCCGGTACCATCAACCTCTAGAGACGATAGACCGTCAACAAGAGAGCCACGTCCAATAACACCCAGAAACTCTGGACCATTCTTGTGCTGGAACTGCAATAAGCCAGGTCATCGAAATAGTCAGTGCGCTGAACAGCGCAGAATTCATTGTTACCGCTGTGGTGCGCCAAATGTGACCAGTAAAAATTGCCCTAAATGTTTTTCGGGAAACGATTCTCGGGAGAGTCGATAGGTCGTAGGACTACTCCCCTCCCTTTTACTTCACCGACCAACAGCTTTCCTCCCAACAATACTATTCTGCCGACCAACAGCTCTCTTTCTAGGGAAAACCTTTTGCCCACCAACAATTCTCTCCTCCACAAGAATCATTCATCCCCTAACAATTCTCTGTCCAATAAAACCTTTTCGCCGACCAACCACCTTCTTTCCAATGAAATCCTTTCATCGACCAACAGCTTTCCTCCCGATGAAAACTTCTTGCCAACCAATAGCTCTCTTTTCTACAAAAATCATTCACCCCCTAACAATTCTGTTCACTAGAAAAACATTTTGCCGACCAACAACTTGATTTCTGATGAAAGCCTTTCACCGACCAATAGCTCCCCTTCCAACCAGAATCATTCACACGCTAACAGTTCTTTTCCCAATAAAAACCTTTTAGATTTTATCATAGCTCATGCGCATGACGACCAGCGCCTCTATTTAGAAATCTCAATTTTAGGTTATAAGATTTTAGGATTATTAGATTCTGGAGTGTCACGCACTATTGTAGGTTAACCCGGTTTCCGAATTTTAGAAAATCTGGGATTAAAACTTATTAGGCAACCGACTGATTGTACCGTCGCGAACGGCCAAACTTGCTCTAGTTTGGGCTATTTTCAGGCTCCTGTAACTTTATTAAATAGAACTCGGGTGATAGATATTTTAGTTCTTCCCGAACTATCCCACCAACTAATATTAGGAATCGACTTTTGGAGAACCATGGAAGTGATCCCCGACTTCAAGCAGGACGTCTGGCATTTTTCTGCTGATGATCAACCTACGGAAATTTGTAGCATTATAGATGGCGACTCTTTATCTGAAACCGACCGAGCGACTTTAAATGCACTGGTTACGAAGAAAATATCAGAAATGGGTACTGGTCTTGGCTGCTGCAAAGTAGCAGAACACGTCATTGAGCTTAAACCCAGCACTAGGCCAATTAAACAGCGTTACTACCCAGTTTCTCCATTCAAGCAAAGAATTATGGACGAAGAAATCGACGAAATGTTGAAACTTGGCGTGATCGAACCTTCTAAATGTCCTTGGTCCAGTCCAGTGTGTTTGGTACGCAAGAAAGTTGACAGCTATAGGTTTTGCATAGATTTCAGAATGCTTAACAAAAAAAGTAAGAAAGACGCGTATCCCATACCTTATATCTCCGCCATTTTGGATCGCCTCAGAGATGACCGCTACATTAGCTCCATCGACATAAAATCAGCGTTCTGGCAGGTCTGGTGAGTCCTCACGTGAATTAACTGCTTTCACTGTTCCAGGTAGGAATCTTTATCACTTTCTTCGCATGCCCTTCGGCTTGACCAATGCGCCAGCCACCTGGCAACTTATAGTAGACCGTGTACTAGGCGTTGATTTGGAAAATCATGTGATGGTGTATCTTGATGATATAATTATCATCTCCAGAACCTTTCCCGAACACCGCAGAATTTTAGGCCTAGTTTTTGACCGTTTGAGAGATGCAGGACTCATAGTTTCCGAGGAGAAATGTCACTTTTGTAAGCCTGAATTAAGATACCTTGGCTACATCGTAGACGCCAAAGGTTTAAGACCTGATCCTGAGAAAGTGCAGGCGATTGTAAATATAGCACCTCCACGAAATATTACGGAAATTCGACGTTTTATTGGCACCGCTTCTTAGTATCGGGGTTTTGTGCCGAACTTTTCAGCTATTATAGCCCCAATTACTCGGCTTACCAGGAAAAATGTCAAATGGGAATGGACTTCTGAGTGCCATCAGTCATTCAACTTGATTAAAGAAGCTCTTATCACAGCTCCCGTGCTTACATGTCGGGATTTCAACCGCACATTTACTTTGCAGACTGATGCGTCATTTTATGGCTTAGGAGCAGTTCTGACTCAGCAATTTGATGACGGAGAAATGGTTATTTCCTATCTTTCACGTTCTCTCACCATACAAGAGATGAAATTAACCGTCACTGAAAAAGAGTGCCTTGCCGTAATTTGGAGTGTGGAAAAGCTTCGTCACTACCTGGGTGTACTTTAAAGTCATAACAGATCACCATCCTTTGTTATGGTTTGCAACCTTACGACCTTGAATTAATCCACCGTAAAGGCCGAGATCATGTCGTGCCAGATTTTCTTTCCAGGTCAGTACCAGTGACTGCTGATTCTATCGCAGCTGTTGACGAACCACCGTCGCCATCATTCTCTGACTCCTCAGACAAATGGTACAAAGGTATGATACAGAAGCTGGAAGAAGGTCCCGATAAATATCCTTGTTGGCGAGTCGAGAATGGCAATCTCTTTAAATATGTAAAGACAAACAATCCTAATTTTCCAGATCATTCTACCTACTGGAAAATAGTAGTGCCGAAGGATAAACGAAAAGAGATATTACTTCGATGCCATGATAGTCCAGCAGCAGGGCACGTGGGTGTTTTTAAAACCTTTTGGAAGGTCGCCGAGAGATATTGTTGGTCGAAAATGAGATCCGACGTCGCTGGTTATGTCCGTGCTTGTAGAACTTGTGCTCAGAATAAAGTAGAGCAGAAACGTCCAGATGATTTAATGGGTAATCGCCCAGACATAAAGGAACCTTGGCAAGCCATCAGCCTAGACTATATAGGACCTTTACCTCGTTCTAAACAAGGTAACACTCATATTTTGGCGATCACAGATTACTTTAGCAAGTACGTCGTTTTATTCCCGTGTCGATCGGCAACAGCAAAATCATTGGTTAAGTGTGTCGAAGAAGGCATCTTCTTAGTTTACGGAGCTCCTCAATTCTTGACGTGCGACAACGGAACTCAAATGAAATTAAAAGAATTCCAGGCCCTTTGCGATAAATATAAAGTTAGAATATTTTACACTGCTAATTACTATCCTAGGGCAGATCATACTGAACGCGTTAATAGAGTTATTAAAACGATTTTACGTTCTTACGTTCAACAAAATAACCATCGAACTTGGGAAGATAATTTAACTGCTATCGGTTGCTCCATTCGCACTTCGCGACACGAAACTACGGGCTTCGCCCCATACTGCGTTAATTTTGGCAGGGATCATAAGCTATTCGGTTCGGACTATGCTGAGGGTGTTCCTCAAGTAGAAACTGAGCGTCAAAATTACATTCGAGAACAATTATTTAGAAAAGTCCACACTAAAATCGAAGCTTCTCGTATTAAAAATCGACATAACTATAATTTGCGCCGACGCCCAGTAAGCTTTGTTCCTGGTCAAGAAGTCTGGCGTAAGAATAAAAGTATCTCCGATGCGGCGAAATATTATAGCGCAAAGTTGGCTCCGGAATTTGTAGGTCCGTTTAAGGTCGTAGAAAAGACCGGCACGTGTACTTACGAACTTGAGGATGAACACGGTGTTGGTAAGGGCATTTGGCATGTACAAGACCTTAAGCCGGTATATGCCGAAACTGCGTGTGGTGGTCCGTAGGAGTGAATAAATTTTTAGGCAGCTCAAAGTCATTGTTTGCTTTATTACCTTCCGTTAATTTTACTGTCATTAATTTAATATTACGTTTGACTTGTCATTTTGATTCAATTTACTTATCAATCTATCGATTTTTTTTTGAATTTATTAATTTTTCTGTCCATAGCTTCAATTTGATTAATTACTACTTTATTAATTTTTTTCCCTTTCTTTTCCTCTTTCGGTAGTAATGACTTTAGTGAGTTTTCGTTTATCGTTGCGTTAATTTTGACTTTTGGCCCAGTTTAAATTCTTTTTTTTTACTTTCCTTGCTCAGTCGTGAGCAATTTTTGATGCCCTGCAGTATGGGCGTGATGGTGTCTGGATCCATCTTGGTGCGAAACTTGATGGATTTGGACACTATCGCTTAGAATAGTGCTGCATTGGGTTAACTAGGTGGGGTAGGAGTCCCCTGAATGCCGTGGCAAGGTAAGCCTTCAGCTGTCTTGCTTCTATTGTTTGTAGTAGGTAAGCCCTCAGCTGTCTTACTACTTTCACTTGCCATCACCGCCTTACGCCTCGTTATCTTTTACCTGTCATTACTTGATTTATCTTTACCTTATCGTCACTTGGTTTATTGTATAGTAACGTATAGGATCGTTTATTGTCATTTAACGTAGCTTACCTTTTTACGTTTGCCAGTCCCACGCAGACACCCATCTCGGCGCGAGACGGTATGGGGTCGGTGTGTCACATGGGAATTTAAGTTTGATTACTTGGTCAGAAGGCGGTGATTAATTAATTTTTGACCTAATTTTCTTTATCGTTTCTTTTTATCTTCATTCACTATTAATGGTCTTTCACTATAGACTGGGGCCAAAAGTCTTTATTTATTATCTTTATTGGACCCTTTTTTTTATTATTACCTTGATGTGACGTATTTACCTTGATGTGACCTTTTACTTTGATTTGGCTTAATTTTCTCTACCTCGACGTGATTTTATTATTATTCCCTACTTGTGTCTGCAAATTTCGGTTATTTGAACTAGTATATGTTTTTGCTCGAGTACGACTTTGTCTTTCCCTTGGGGATTTAGAGTAGAAACACAATTTTCTTCTCTCCTTTTGCTGATTTTGTGAAGTTGAGAATACCACTTATGGTGGGATTCGCTGCTAGTTGTTGGCAAGTAACCCAATTTTCTTTATCTCGATTTGCGAACCTTTAGTTTGATTTACTTGTTTCATTTACTTTTGGTTGATTACCTTTTTTACATTTGCGTTAATTTACTTGTATTTGAGATAATTTACTTACCCTTGCGAGAACTTACTTACGTTTGTGATAATTTGCTTTCCGTTGCGATAATTTGTTTACCTTTGCGTTAATTTTCTTACCTTTGCGTTAATTTGCTTACCTTTGCGTTAATTCATTTTCCTTTGCGTTTATTTGCTTACCTTGGCGTAATTTCGATTACCTTTGCGTTCATTCCGTTACTTTTTTTCCTTCCTTGATTTACTTACCTTATCGTGATTGGCCTTTGATTGGCTTTAATTTACTTTGATACCTTTGGTATTTTCTCTATTACTTGGATTTGTCTTAGGTCTAGGTCTTGGCAGGACTATATATTAGTCCCCGGCCATTTCAGTATTTACTGGTTTTGCGCCTAGATCCTTACTGATATATTTTGACTATTCACCGTTTAGACAAGATAAAGCTATCCCGATTGCGATTTTACTTTATTTTGGCTTAGTATCGATTTAGACATTCGTCCCTATCTCGTTTTATAGGCTGCGCGGTGGCAGTGCCATCGATCAGAACGCCCTGATTAATTTTTTTTGTTTTATACAGGGACCGATGTGCTTCCCGTTTGGTACATCTTTTAGCTTGGTGGGTGCTACAATCCACTCCCTTTTGTATGGTGGATCATCTGGGCTTTCCCTCTTTTCTTCCCATTTTACTTATGTTGTATTATGTTTATCTTTCTCTTTTTAGTTGTCCACCCTTTGGTTGCTTTGACGCATGTCACTTGGTGATTTAATTCGGGACGATTCTATGGTGTGAGGCTAGTAAACGAGGTTCCCCTCAATATTTTTGGGTGTAACGCAATGCTAGCTCCCTTACCAACTTAGGGTTTACGTTCCACGCTGAAACTTCCTGGAGGGGGTCACTGGGTGACTAGTGGCAAAGGGACCAAGGATTGCTTCGAGTATTTAGTTATTTTAAGATTGAGTTATCAGTCTTGTTAGTTAGTATTAGTTATATGGTACTACCTTGGGTTCCCACATATCTTTACTTATGTTTTTTTATTGGCGCAAGCTTAGCGCAGGTAATGTACTTCCTTTTTCAATATTCTGGTATCTACAGAGAGCCTCTGATCCTTATCGTCGGTTAATTTTCATTGGAAAATTTCCCTCCTTTCGTAGGAGAGAGGGAGTTGTGACAGTTTAATTTCGGCCCCAGTATCAGAGTTTGTTGTAAGGGTTAATTTTATTCACGAAGGCCTGTTTAGTTTTATTTTATAGTTTACATTAATGAGAGTTATGTCTCCACACGTACACGTTTGACCTGCCCTGTTCTCAGGCTAGTTTCCAGGGTTGCTGTTCTGGCTGACTGCCTTCTATCTTGTCCAGATTGGCTGTCCATCGTTCACAGCTTGTAGTTCCATTTAACGTTCTCTTGTGTTGGGCCCTGAGATTCGTTTTTCTGCGCCTTGCTTAAAGTTCCCCCTGAGTACAGACAGTCCCTCTTAGTTTATTTATGTTTACATGCTTTTATAGAATAAATTATAAGGGCATGCATATAGCATTTTCTCTCGTCATTGAATGGGATTTAATCCTAGGGTCTTCCCACATGCATGGTGCTCTTTAACATTCGGCCTTCATGTTCTCGGACCTTGTTTTAGAATTTAACTTACTTTATTCTTATTTTCATTTAATTAAGTGATTTGTTTTGAAGTTCGGAACAGCTGTAGGTGTATATGTTTTCGTCTGACGGAACTGTAAGGCTGGACAATATCAAGTTTAAGTACAACAATTCATCATCGTTTTCCTTTCTTTAGTTTCGACATTCGGGGTCTCAGCTGTTAGTATGTTTGGATGAATCGTACTGAAATAGTGCGTCTCGATTGGTACCGGCGTAGGTACCTATAACGTTCTGTATTTCCGTGATTTTATTGTTTCACGCAAGGGGCCTCTGTATGATTTTAGTGTCTTTGTTTGATTTCGTGGCGACAATTAGAGTTCTGGGCTCCGGTGTTTTTGCGTTTGTGTCTTGAGTATGGGGTCCAAGACTTGTGCAATCCTGCCTTCGGGGCCATTTGAGGGAGCAGCTTCTAATCCATGCTTGAAATTGGTTGGAATTAAGTAATTCTTGTCGGTGTACCGTGGCGCCATCTTTGGACTCTATCAATTACTGTCATAAGTTACCACCCCGTGTAATCGCTTTCACTTCTCCGGGGTGGGTGTTGCTCTGTGCCACCTTGTTGGGCTTGCGCGGAACATCAAGAGGAAGGTCTCAAAGTGTCATTTGATTCACCGGTCCACGAGTTAACACTTCTACGCTGCCTTTCGACGACGTTGTTCTCTACGGTACCTGTTTTAAGGTTTCAGTTTTGAAACTCAAGTAGCCTGGATCAAAATTCAGGTACCGTGGTTAAATTCTTTCTGAATTTTACCTGCAAAGACGCAGGATTTGTTGGCGGCTTCGTTCGATAATCAGGTGAGTTCTATACGTTTTTTGTCGATACGTAGACACGTAGACGCCACGTGCGTCTTGAGATTTTCCAGTCTAAGGGTATTCTTTCTTTATTTCTCTCAAGCCATCAACATCGGCAGGACCAATGAGTGATCCTCTGCCCAGGATACGATTAGCTGCCTCCTTTTAACGAGACTGCAGGAATTTAGAATATCGAGCCCTCTTAACCTTGAAGAGGTAAGTTACCTCGTGCTTTCTTAGTTACACATTTGCCCATTTTGCGCCCATACATTATAATTAAAATTCTAGCGGTCAATAGTTATCGAAAATTCTGCTTCACAATCTCATTTTCTCAGGCTAGTTTTTTGGGGTAGCTGTGTGCTACGTGATGTTTTGAATTATAATAATCTAACTTCTCAATTGCTTTAATTTTAATTTTACCTTACCTAATTTGCATTCTTTTGATAGCTTGAATGATTCTTGAGACCAGACCGTGGGCCGCAAAGCTAGTACCATATATAAGTTATGTCGAGAATCTCTTAATGTAGATACAGTAGTTTCATCAAGTTTTTTATCGGCTTTATGCTATCGAATCATTTGCAGTGGGCTATCTAATCCTAATTTCAAACGGTAATTTGTTAATGGGGGAGCTTGGGGTACAAGAAATGCAGGCTGTGCGAGTATTTTAAATATACTAATTTGCTATTATTAGGAGTCGCCAGTCGCCAGCCTATCCAGAAAGCTTTTAATGTTATTTATATTCGGGATAAGTGCCGCCAAATCATTTATTTTTTATAAGTTAAAAGGTGTATGAGCTTGAAGTTTCGGGTTTATATTTATGAAGTTGGGAAGCTTAGATTTATTGTTACTTTTGCTATAACGATTGGTCAAAGAATAGTTTTATGTTTTCAGAGGGGTTAATTAACCTATTATTTTGTATTTTGTATTTGAGTATTGTAGATGGCGCTCTGGCAAGGACCAGCTCGTGGTGTTTCTGTCTCGAAAATTCATAGTTTCTAGTAGCAAAATTGTTTAGTTTTGGATTGATTTGTGTGAATATCTTAAATATCGTATGTAAAGTCTACTGAGCTAGTTGGTTTGTGATTTTTTCATCAATTTTGTGGAATATCATATTTGATAATGGTGCTAACGCGTAACGACCTTGATGACATACGAAACCTGCAGAAATGTCAAAAAGTGACTTTAAAAATAAAATTGTTAACTCTATTTATGCAAAGATCGAGGAGAAATTTGGAACAAGGTTTAAAACAATGCAGGATCAAATAAATCGAGTAGAGTCAAGGGTAAGCTCACTGCATGAAGAAAACCAAGCTATCAATTGATTGAACTTACTTATGTCGACGTTTTTCTTAATTAATAGTGTACTCCTTAACATAGAGTAATAACTCCATAAACTCGAAGACTTTTTCTTCATTGATTCTGAAATATGCCAAAAGTACCTTTTCGTGTACGATATTGACAACCTTTTTCTGTGAACACCAAGTTTCGTAATTGGCATAAATTTTTTCATATATGCCTTTAGACTTTTCGGGCAACAAACCAACAACTGCTTTATTGGCCAATTCTTCGATTTCTGATGGCAGATTATCCATATTATATTATATAAACGTTAAAATTAAAAACTCAATTCTGACAATGACAATACAAACAAATATTTCTATAGTTACCTGGTTTTATTAAAATCAAGCTACATTTACACTGGATTAGTTTACTGACGAAAACTTAAAATTCATCAAAAAAAACACAAAAATCGTCGGAATATAAAATATTGTATGAAATTCGGATCATAAACAATCATTATGGTACACGCCGTGTTATTAGACTCGGCTGACGCCTCGTCCAATAATACTCACGGCTAGTACCATAATGATCGCTATTATGATCCTTATAACATAAATATCTATTATAATGCGTCTAACGCTGCTTAGTGTAGCTGAAGCTACTTAGTATAGCTGTCGTAATATTAAGTAATCACACTGAAAATGTAGTAACTGCTTTCTATATATCACTTGCGTACTAAATTTAACAAATAAGTGAATGCGTGATTTTTATTATTCTAAGACTGTGACTAGGGCATATGACATACTATGTATTAATTTTGTTTCCTTAATTTAGTTTCAGTCATGTTTCGATATAAAAACTATTTTTTTTTGTTTATTATTCTTGGTTTTTGTTATTTGAAATGAGTATCTATTGTATCTCTTAGGCACAGATTGATACAAATATTGTAAAATTGCTTTTGTTACCTATTTTGCTACATAACTTTATGTTAATTATTATTATTTTTATTATTTGAGGCTTGTTCGAGATAGAACACTACTTAGGCATCTTTTTTTTTGTTAGCTTTGTCTTTATTGGCTTTTCAGGTTAATATCAAGAGTTAGAATTATATTATATATATATATTTTTTTTGCAATTTATTAAGCTTGGTTTTTGTTTTCTTCCTGTTTTAGTAGCAGTATGGTTAGGGGATCGGTCGCCGTGGCGCACCTAAATATCAGGTCACTTTTACCAAAATTTATTGATGTCCTAAGGGAACTTTTGTTAAAAGAAAATCTTGACATATTCTGTTTGTCCGAAACATGGCTTAATATTAATATACCTGATAGTAACTTACTTATTGATGGTTACACTTTATTAAGAAAGGATCGCGGTGTTGGTAGAGATGGAGAAGTGAACGTCTATATAAAAAAAAACTTTTTCCTTTAAGATTATCCCGGTGAGTAAAAATATTGAACAACTGTGGATTAAACTTAAACTAAATAACTCTCTCATTGCAGTTGGTGTAGTTTATCGTCCCCCGGATCTTAATATTGGAAACTTTCTAGATATCTTTGAATCGGATCTTTCTGTTATATTGGCCTCATGTGATGAATGTTTGTGTCTGGGCGATTTTAATGTTGATTTATTAAAACCAAATAATTTTTGTGCCTCTCAGCTAATCAATGTTACTGAGTCCTTAAACCTATCCCAAATAGTAAATACCCCAACACGTACTACCCTCACAAGTTCGACTCTTATAGACCTAATTTTTGCAGCTAATTGCGAAATAATTAACGATGTGCAGGTACAACCTATTTATAACTTGTCAGACGATGATCTTACCAAGTGCATTCTAAACCTAGCTCATTCACAGAACTTACCAAGTTTCAGAACTATTATGAATTTTAGAACTTTTAATCGTGACGACTTTTTAACTAGTTTACATGCGGCTCCCCTTGAAAACATTTTTTCACTTGAAAATATAAATGACAAAGTCGATTTCCTAAATCATACTCGTTTGAACTTTTTGAATTTCATGCGCCTCTAAAAGTCATTTGTATTACAAAAAAACATGCGCCATGGTTAACCGATAATATTCGTTTTTTGATGTCCTTGAGAAACAAAGCTCACTCAAGATGGCGCAAAACAAAAAATATGGCCCATTTTGAATATTATAAATCTCTTAGAAATTACACTACTTTGGCATGTCGTAAGGAAAAAAAGGCGTATTTTTCGCAAAGGGTTGCTAATGTCGGCGTTAATAAAATTTGGAAGGACCTTGAGTTGCTGAATCTTAAAAAGAGAAACATTGATATTCCTCCCTTTCTTGCCGATCAAGATCAAATAAATGATTACTATATTAATGGAGTCTCAAAACTTAATCCTAGTCCTGCCCTGATTAACTGGTATCAAAATAATAAAAAACATGGTGTGGAAAATTTTGATTTTCAATTAGTGAACGAAAGTGTGGTGGAAAAAATCTTATATTCCATAAAATCTACAGCTACCGGGATTGACGGATTAAATATTAATCTCTTATTGCTGGCAACGCCTTATATTTTTCCATTCGTGGTTCATATTATTAATGTCTGTTTAGAGAGGGGTGAGTTTCCGGATGAGTGGAAGCACGCGATTGTTACACCTTTACCAAAAATCTCAAATCCAAATGAATTTAAAGACTTAAGACCAGTCAGTGTGCTACCTGCACTATCTAAAATCCTAGAAAGAGTTATGGAATCACAGTTGCGTAAACATGTGGAAATGTTCTCAATATTACCCGAGTTTCAGTCTGGTTTTAGACCAAAACATAGTTGTGAGACTGCGCTTTTGGAGGTAACAGATGATATATTGAGGGGTGTCGATAGAGGCAACTTAGCTGTATTGACATTAATTGATTTTTCTAAAGCATTTGACACAATCACTCACGAGTTACTCTTCTCCATTTTGAAATTTGTTGGTGTTAATGATACCGGTTTAAGATTACTGCAAAGTTTCTTGAAGGGAAGGCGTCAAACAGTTCGCGTCGCTGAAGTTCAATCACAAGCTCTTTCTGTATCATGCGGCGTTCCCCAAGGATCTATTCTTGGACCTCTACTATTTTCACTGTATACATCTCAGTTAATTAGACAGATCAAACATTGTAAGGTTCATTTATATGCCGATGACACGCAGGTATATCATATCTTCAGTCCACGGAATATTGTTGCTTGCATACAGGAAATCAACGACGATCTTCGAAGACTGGTCTCGGCGGCCACTGATCACTCCTTATCAATAAACCCAAAAAAAAGTTCAGTTCTTGTATTTGGATCTGCAAAGAGTCTGGAAAGTTGTATGCCTCTAATTACCGTTAAAATAAATAACGATAAATTACCAATCCTTGATAGCTGTAGAAATTTGGGTCTTACAATTGACTGCCATCTAAGGTATAAGTCTCATATTCGAATCTCTCTCCAAAAAGCGTATTTCAATTTAACGATGATATATAACGCCAGAGATTACTTAAATCAAAAATTAAGGGTGACATTATGTGAAGCGTTGGTTCTGTCTAGACTAAATTTTTGTGACTCTGTTTATGGCTTTTCGCTGGACTCTGCAGACAAGCGTCGTATTCAAGTATTGCAAAACTCGTGTCTTCGACTAATATTTGGCATTAGAAGGAGAAATCACATATTCTAATAAACTCGCTGATCTTGGATGGTTAAGTATGCATAATAGACGCTTACTGCATGCTGCTTGTCTTTTTCACCATATAATTCTAAGAAAAACTTCTTCGTATCTGTATAGAAAAATTACATTTAGATCTGATGTACACAATTTAAATGTACGATTCAGAGGACGTCTTACTCCTCCGACCCATAGAACTGAAAAGTTTAAAAGGTCGTTTTCCTACCAAATTTCGAAAATATATAATGAAATCCCTGACAATATAAAATCAAAAAGCTCTGCATTCTTTAAAAATGCATTTAAAAAACTTTTATTGAACCGCCAATAGTTTATCTAACATATTGAGCCACCCTTAATTAATTTTGCACGTTGATGTGCTCCATGGTGACTGACTCTCTGATCTTTCTTGCCTTATCTATTCTTTGCTATCGCATAAATCATTTTATTAGTGTCTTTTTTTTTGCTTAAGGTTAAGAACACGGGAAGCGTTCAGACTGCATCAGTCTTACACTTCCAGCTGACCTTCGGCATTTTCCAAAATAATAAATAAGTTTATATTAATTTATACTGTGTATCGCTTCATACTATGTTGTTTTGGATATAAAGACCTTATTTATTTATTTATTTATTTATTTATTTATTTATTTTATTTGCAATTTGTCATTTGACTATTATTGGACTTATTAAGCTCGTACACATTTTACACCTTTCTTATTATATCGTACTGCTTGGAACGTAGGGTAGTTACACAGTTGCCTTGTAAATAGTTAATGTAATGCTTTTGTTATATCGTATTATTTGCATTTGGAACCTATAGTAGTAGTAGTTTTATGGTAGCGATTTATTTGCTTTTAATTTAAGCTTTGTGTTTATAAAGGTACATAAGCGGTATATTTTTCATTATTTCTATTTAAACGGTTTCTCCATATATGCCTTGGTTTTCTTATGTTGTCTTACATTGACTCGGGTTTACTGAATTAGTGCTGAGCACTTAGCTTTTAAGTCAAGCTACAGTAGGGGTTAAAGTGTTAACTATTTTCTTTTTTTTGCTTCGCTTAAGCTTTTCTCTTACTTTAAATCTTGCTTGAACGTTTAAATATTAAGTCAAGCTAGTTAAGCAAGTTTCAATTTTTAGTTATTTTTACTGGCTACGCTTAAGCCTTTTCCTTTGTTTATACTTGTAATCTTGCGTAAACATGATTTAATTATCAATTATTTTTCCTTTGTCGTACTTTTAGTATTTTTATTGTTAATGTAAGATAACATAATGCAGAGTTAAACCTGGTCAGTTAGTGATCATGTAGTAGTTTGTAAATATTAACGCTTATCGTTAAAATATCAAGGAACTGTACAATTTTATTTAGTTATCAATGCCCTTGATTAATAATTTCTGATGTTTATTAAAGTAACTTTTTAATCTTATCTTAAGCCTGTTTAAATCTTGCAGTCTGGTTTTTAGCGATTACTTCTCTCATTGGTAACTTGTTTTTTTTAACTTCAAGTAACTTCATATTTTGGTTTTTTTGTAACTTAACTTAAATCTCAATCTGAACTCATTTATTATTAGCCTTTTATTTAATATTCTTAAATTTCACGGATTAGTTCCAGTAAATTATTTCTCCAAATATTAACTTTTTTATTAACGTAACTTTTTAATCGTATCTTAAGCTCGTTTAAATTTTGCAAATAATTACTTTCTCAGTTATTAGTGTTTTTTTATATTAACGTAGCTTCTTATTTTTAAATAGTTTTCTACTTATCTAAATTTTGCGATTCAGTTCAAGCCAATGGCTTTCTCTTTTAGTATTAAATTAATTAATTAATTAATAAAAAAAATTAATTAAATTTCGGCGCTTTAGTTCAAGTCAATTGTTTCTCTCCGAATGGTAATCTTTTCTTTTAACGTAACTTCAAATATATTTTTTTTATTAATTATATTTAAATTACCCTAACTACTAGGAATTGTTTTGTTCCTAGGGTCTTCCGTAGGGGCTACAAAGCATCCCTATTGTCTTCCGTAGGGGCTACCAAGCATCCCTATACTTTATCTTCAGTAGGGGCCAAGGGGCCAGCCTATTGGTTTTTTTTGTATGAGGACAGACTTCCTCAGGAAGTTTTTTTTTATTTAGTGTAAGTTTTTCTATCTTGCGGGGGCAAAATCGCCCAACAATTCTGTGAACACCAACTGTAAACACCTGTAATTTTTTGTTCATGTGTAAATATATGTACAGGGTCTTCCAACGAGGACTGAACAGGGGCTCATTTTTGACCTTCCTTGTATTTAAAGAAAAATCTAAAATTGCCAATCGATGTACTTTTTCCTGCAGAATTCAAAAATGAAACCAAAAATTTATTTGAACCAGAAACAAAAGAGTTACGCTATGGATAAGGTGTTTTTTAAATGGAACATAGCTTTTTTTATACGATTTTCGGAACGACTGATTTTTTTTATGTCCGTTCTGATTAAAATATTTAATATTGTGACAGCTATTTTCATTAAATTTTAATGTTTTATCCAGTATAATTTAACTTTAACCTGTTTGAAACATACACTAGGTAATAAAGGTAAAATCACCTTGAAATCCTTCAAAGTCAAAAAATTTGACAAATTTACTATAATATTGCCGAAATGAAATATTCATTAGATGAGAGATTGCTGCATCCCACAGAACAAGATAACAATCTGCAATCTCTCATCTAATGAATATTTCATTTCGGCAATATTATAGTAAATTTGTAAAATTTTTTGACTTTGAAGGATTTCAAGGTGATTTTACCTTTATTACCTAGTGTATGTTTCAAACAGGTTAAAGTTAAATTATACTGGATAAAACATTAAACTTTAATAAAAATAGCTGTCACAATATTAAATATTTTAATCAGAACGGACATAAAAAAAATCAGTCGTTCCGAAAATCGTATAAAAAAAGCTATGTTCCATTTAAAAAACACCTTATCCATAGCGTAACTCTTTTGTTTCTGGTTCAAATAAATTTTTGGTTTCATTTTTGAACTCTGCAGGAAAAAGTACATCGATTGGCTATTTTAGATTTTTCTTTAAATACAAGGAAGCTCAAAAATGAGCCCCTGTTCAGTCCTCGTTGGAAGACCCTGTACAGGGTTAAATGTATTAAGTTGTTTCTGTTCAGCTCACTGCGCCCTATGTTTTTAATTTTCAATTATGAATAGCGGGTTTGTTGTGTTGAAGCAGGTTCCTAGACCACCTAGGCGACTTCCAGTTTCTGTCGGTGTAAAAAAACTGGTGGCGTCAAATCGAACCTTTCCGGCTAACTGAGCTGAGGGCTAATTTGCACGCGCTCTACTACCACCTGCTTCACTCAGACCATCCTGTTGATTCAGTTTTTTTTTACCTTTGAGAATTATGTTCTTTTCAAGTTTTAAGCGGTAAGTATTTGGTCAATGATACTCATCATACTATCTTTGACAGTTTATCACCAAACACGTTTCTTGAACAAAGTGCGTCGCACCTGTCACTAGTATGGCGTCACAGATCCTTATCCACACTATTCCAGATTGTTGGATTTTACAGGTACGAACTGTCCAGTAAAGTTGCGTGATATATCAAAATTTGAAGAAAGGAATAATATTTCAGTTAACGTTTATGGTTTGCAAAAAAAAATTTGAAAATAATAAATTAAAGTATGATGTTGTCGGTCCATTATGGTATTCGGGTAAAAAACTGCGCCTAGCAAATCTAAAGGGTCGAAAATCTGAGATATTTCAGACAAGACTGCGCGTTTTGTAATATGCGTAAAAGTACCAATTTTATAGGAAAAACAATCTTTCCGACCTTTCCACATTAGACCGAGCGTCTTTGTGTCTTCATTTGAGCAAAGGTCAATTATGTCTGTTTTGTCGACTGTCTTTATATTTTCTAAAACCTCGTTATTGTTAGAAATTCATTTACGTAGATGAAATCCCGCTTTATGAAGAAGTTCCGAAACTTCGTTTGCTAAGGAAATCGCTTCTTCCACGCTATTCGCGCCTGTTAACATGTCATCCACGTAAAAATCTTCTTTGATAACTCAATAAGCAATGGGAAAATCTATTTCGCACTCTATTCCGAGTTGATAGGGACATCTAATTGCTAAATATGAAGCTGACTTGGTACCATCCTTCACTGTAAACAATTCGTAAGTATCGATCGCCTTGTCGGGATTATCACGCCAAAGAATGAGCTGGAGACACGTTTGATTAGGATTTACTCGACACATTCGGTACATTTTCTATACGTCTGTGGCGACGACGTAACAAAATCGAGAAAAGATCTGACTGAATTGTCGGTCCAACCATTTGTAAATCATTAAGGGAATGTCCGCTAGTACTTGGACACTACTCTCTTTAAGTACGCCATGATGAGGCATGTAGTACACGTGTTTTGCGCTACAAACTTCATTGGTTTTAGTTATATGCCCCAAACTTTGTTATTTATCAATAAACAATTCTGCAATTTGAAATCGTTGTTGCGAGCAGATTTGCGTTATAAAGCTAAAAATCGCTGATCAGCAGTTTATTACGGTTTGTTTTTGTTGTACGAAATTAAAATATTATTATCATAGCAGTTGCAGCTATTAGTTGATTTTTAAGTTTCCGTCCTACCTTTTTGGTGTGTATTCCCTGATACCTTAAACGTTTTATATTGAATTGTTTTCCATCCAGTCCATTTAGTCAAAATTTTTCCTAACCTCGAATTTAATTTATATAAATTTTCCGTCACAGGTCTGTTTTGGATCCAGCCTTGTTTTTCCTCATTCGGTATAGTTAATCCCTAGGGAAATACGTCTGAATTCGGCCCTAAAACATTATTCTCCTATTAATAAATCCGAACTTGTTTTGACGTAGGTCGTCATTTTTGACATTTGAATCAGCTGTAATTATCTTTCGTGGAAGCCTGTAGATTTCAGTTTTCTGTCCTGAGCCACCCTCTGTGAATATTGGTGAAAACTGTCAAAAGCCAAATGACGATGGAATCTGTTTTTGAATTACAGGATCATTTTGGGTTCGGTATCGGTCCCTACCTGTGATCGCAGGTGGTCATGGGATTCTGTTTGTTGCAGCTTTATGAGTTGGACGATAGAGGCCAGACGAAGTTAACCTTTCAGGGTTGGTAAAATCTGTATTAAATCGTAAGCTGGTTGCAATTGTACAAACTATTAATGAATGTCGATTTATTGACATGGAAGAATGTCTTTAATTGTTGGTATATTGCCGTTGTGCTTTGGTTAAGTTAATTCTACTGGCAGAACATTGTGCCCATGCGGCGAAGGGAATACCATCGAACCAAAGCTTTCAGAACTGTACCTAATTGGGTACCAAAGTGTACTTCGAAACAACCCTGTCGTGACGTCACTTTGCAAGAATATCGATATCGGATGGTTGGGAAGGACGGGCGTGGCAAGAGAAGCTGTGTTCCTTTTCACAAACACATCGCGTCGTCGACTGTACCGCCATTCTGAAGTCTTTTAGAAGACACCTAAAATTTCGATCCGTGAATGCGGTACAATTAACTTCTTCTACCTTGTTTTGTTATTTGACCTTTTGGCGTTACGTTGTTGGTCCAGTGAGGTCGTTTAAGTTGGTTTTGTAGAAGAAATTCGACATCGTTTCGTCGATTTTTACGACGACAGCGGACATGTTGTCTTAGACCCGACCCAACAGCGACAGGTAAGGTTCTTTTGCCACTATTAAACCCTTAAAAACACAGAATTCCGCGATTAAACTGCTATTTTAATTAATTTTCGTTGATTTCCTTTTGATTCTATTTTTTGTACGACGTCCACGTTTTTAATTAGATGTTCTGTAATTAAAAATTTTCTAAATACGAGTGGATCGCTAAATTTCGTGGTAAGTAAATTCTGTAAATTATGTACAGATGGGTTTTTTTTTATTAAGAATTAAATGGGGGCATGCCTTCACATGTTTGGTAGGTCAAATTCTTGTCAGTTTTTTTAATACGGGTTTTTTTTTGTCAGCTATGCTAGCTTGATTTACTTCATTCTTTTGATAATTGTGGTTAAAACTGTACAGAGTGACCCAAGGTTAAATTTTATTTTGTTATTTCGTATTCATAGCCATAGTGAATCAGTCATTGGTGTATGTCCGTGAATTTGAACCTAATGATGTTTTTTTTTCTCAACAAATTATGTTAATAATTAATAGACAGATTGTTGAAATTAATATCTTGTGTTTTGGAATTACAGCTGATAGCGCTAGAGACAGGGAATTTAAATGTTATATATTTTTGGCTGTCAGTGGGTTTGTACTTTAGTAATTTGAGTAAATATTTTAAATTTCTGAGTCAGTAGTAGTGATTTTAATATTTCTTTTATTAATTTCCTTGTGTTAACTGGCTTCTAATTAATATTATGTATGACATTGACAAGGCAAGTAATTATTAGATTTGGTTACAAAATTTCAGGTTGGGTAAAGTATAGTACCATTAACTATTCACTATGGTATTTGTTCATTCTTGGGTTACGCTTACAGATACTGTATGGTTATTCTATATTCATAAATATTAAGCTACGTTTACTATATTTGGATGTATATGTTTAGTAATAGTAATACTGAATTTCTCTTTTGATTATATTTAACGTGCTAAATTTTATCACATTGTATTTTGCGGCTAAACTTTTCTTTTGTGTAATTAAGCGATTACCTAACTATTTTGGTTATTTTGTCACCATTGTATGATCTAATTGTTTAATATTTTTGTAGCTGCATTACTTATGTAAATATAATTAGTTTATAATGAATATTTTTCTGTGCACAGTAGCGTACAATGGCTACTTTTATGTAAATTTTATCCTAACTTTGATTTGTTAATTAATTGGCTTCGATATTGCCTGTTTATTTTTTTTTTTGACATGATGTCTCTATTTAATTCAAAATATTTCCTTCGGTTTTACTTTCTTGATACCAATGAATAATTGTTTAAGGCCTTCAGCCACTAAAATTTTTTTTGTGATTTAAATTTAATATTTCTTCGAAATTATATTTGCATAGTACCTGAATTTTACCTTGCCTTGACGCATATCTTTTCTTTTATCAGGGTATTTTTACTGGGGAACACCGATCCTCTTTACTGGGGAACATCGATCCTCTTTTTACTGGGGAACACCGATCCTCTTTTTGCTGGGAGACAGCACAACTCCTTTTTGCTGGGAGACAGCACAACTTATTTTTGCGGAGAGTCGAAAAAAGCAGACTAGGCCATTCCAGCCTTGAGTCCAGATACCTTCATCAGGGGTGACACCCCCCCAGGCAACCTTTATTATTATTATTATTATTATTATTATTTCTGGATTGATAACCGCACTACATGTATATATAACGTCTATATTCAAAATACCTTTTATTAGCGTCTAAAGTCGAATCGATTCGAATCTCTAAATTTCTCCTTTAGTTTCCCCCGCAGGGTTTGATTTTTGAGTTAGATAAATTTAAAAATGACCTATTTTTTTGGTAAATAAATTGTAAAAAAGTGGTCACGCGACCAGCAATTTCCATTTGGGGTGTAAATAAATTTGTAAATTTGTTTTTAAAGGTAGTGTTTTATTTGCCTCACCAGACAGCGCAGTTTCCAGTTAGTTTTCTCTTTTGATATGTTGACTTTAGGTTCGGAGTGAGTTGAGAGCGAGGCCCCAATACTACCAAGGAGGATTTCTGTTTTTTTAGCCCGGCATTAAAAACAGTGGCGCCCTTATTAATCCACCCCTCTCCCCGGCATGGAGCTAGGGCATTTTTTTTGGCACGCATGCGCAAGCCTCTCGCATTCAACTCAACTCTTTACGTCATTTAAATTTGGAACTTCTCAGAATTGTTTTTTTTTATTTTTACCGAACTTTGAACTTTTAATGATGTAGGGTAAGTAGACGTAAACTTCTTCTTCTGTGCGGAAAAGAGCGTGGCAAATTTTGGCGCCCAACGTGGGGCCTTCAAATAACAAGAAACTGCGTTTGGTGCGGTGGTACTAACATTATCAAAATTTTTTTTCTCTAAATTTTTCATTTATCGATTTTTGCGCTACTGATGTGTTGTCTTACCTCTGATGAGATTTTTGCTGAAAAAGTAATATTTTTTTGCGGCCTACCTATTGTTTTGTTTTAGTCATCAGAACTTCGCTGTTCTGACGGGTTTTCATTATTCTTTCTGTTACGACTTCGCTGTCCTAACCGGTTTATTTTTTTTAAATCTTTTTGGTGAAGTTTAATTAGTGAAAATTATCTGAAAATTTAGGTGTGCAAATTATTTGCAGTTTACCGTGTCAAGTGCAATCATTGTTGATATTTTATTGATTTTTCCTTAAATTTATTTGTGCTTGTGTATTATTTGACTCGTAATAAGTTACGATGGATTACAGTATGAGAGTGCATCACACTAAGGTGATCATATCCTTTCTAAAAAGGATATGCTCATTTATGAGTTGCAAGTTCGTGGCATTCCAGCTGATGAAACGAAAACTGTCGAAAGCCGTCGTGCGTCTTTACGCCCATTGTTGCAGATGGAGAAAGTTAGTAAGCCTATAAGTCACCCTCCCTATAATAGGGATTTTGCTGAAGAAAGAGCTTATGTGGCGACTAATTTGAGGAAGACTAAATTGGCGATTAAATCCGTTTCAGGAGAAAAAGCCCAGACAAAATTTGAACGTCTACAGACACACTTGGTCCATCTTCTTAACCGAATTGATCGTGTACCGGTTAGCCAACTGTCGTCAGAGGATGCTGACACACGAGCAATACCAATTGCAGAAACCTTATCTGCTCTTGACGAGCTAGAGCAAGTATCCAGACGAGATCCCAACTTGAGTGTTTTATTGGATGCAGCACGCTCAAGATGTTCTGATTCTGATGATTCGTCAGAAGATGAAGTGCCTCGACCAACTCAACATGGTTCAACTCCGAATAGACAACCAGTGTCAAACTTCAAGACACTACGTATAGAAAAATGGGGCCTTAAATTTACAGGAGATCCCAAGAGTATGTCAGTCCACGGATTCTTAGAGAGAGTAACAGAGCTGAGACTGGCTCGTAATGTATCAGAAGGAGAACTGTTTGAGTCTGCCATAGATTTATTTGAAGGCAAGGCATTGAATTGGTTTAGAGCGAACCGTTCCTGGTTTAACAACTGGAAAGGACTTGCTGAACTGCTTTGCAGACACTTTGAACCACCAGATTATCGTGCTCGTCTCTTTAAAGAAATTCTCGAGAGAACTCAAGACCCATCAGAAAGCATAGTGGACTATCTTTCAAGCATGCAGACTCTGTTTCGGCGTTATGGTTACCTCAGTGAGGATGCTAAGTTGGATGTGATAACTAGGAATTTAGCTCCTTTTTACACCACTCAATTACCAATAGTTAACTCATTAGAAGAATTAGAGGAGCAGTGCCTGGTTTTAGAAGCCAAGAAATACCGTGCAGAACATTATGTACCGCCATCTCGAAAACGACAAGGATTTGTAGAACCTGATTTCGCCTTCGTCTCAGATATGCAAGAAGCCTTACCTCCAACTAAGGTCAATGAAGTGAGACATGTCAACACACATACTACCAATAGAGGTCCTAGAGAATTAGTCTGTTGGAATTGTCAACAAACTGGACATTTTAATCGAGATTGTCAAAGCCCAAGAAAAACACACTGTTATTGTTGTGGAACACCCAATGTCACCGTAAGATCTTGCCCAAAATGTGCTAATTCGGGAACGCTTCCCGGGGGAATCAATAGGTCGTACGATTTCTCCCAATACCAAGCGTGAAACGACCAATGATTTTGATTTTTCATCAAAAATTCTTCTATCATTAGTCACGCACGAGGAGATCAACGTCCTTATTTGGAAGTTTCTGTTAGAGGTACATCTATACGAGGTTTGCTGGATTCTGGTGCCACTCGAACACTTGTTGGCCTTCCTGGATATGAGTTGCTACGGAGTTTGGGACTACGACTTTTAGGTAAAGAAACAAGATGTACAGTTACCAATGGAGAGAGCTGTTCTGCTATTGGTTACATGCAAGTACCGTTTAGTTTAATGGGGAAAACCCGCATGATAGATGTGTTAGTCCTGCCTGCACTGGCTCATACCTTAATTTTGGGAGTTGACTTCTGGAAGAGCATGGGAATCGTACCAGATTTGAATCAGGATGTTTGGCATTTCGCAGATGAAACGAAATCCCAGGCCTGGGATGTTTTAAGGTGGCTGAACATGCTATTGAAGTAGAGCCAGGTACGAAGCCTGTCAAACAAAGATATTACCCTGTGTCTCCATTTAAGCAGAAAATTATTGATGAAGAACTTAAGCAAATGTTGGAGGACGGAGTCATCGAACCGTCGAAGAGTGCTTGGTCTAGTCCGATATGTTTAGTGCGCAAAAAGGATTATTCCTACAGATTTTGTGTAGATTACAGAATTTTGAACAGTTTGAGCAAGAAAGATGCATATCCTCTGCTGTACATTTCTGCCATTTTAGACCGCCTGAGATATGCAACTTACCTCAGTTCCATCGATATCAAATCCGCATTTTGGACAGTTCCCTTAAGTGAATCTTCGCGTGAATATACCGCATTTACCGTCCCTGGAAGAGGACTATTTCAGTTTCGTCGCATGCCTTTTGGTTTAACCAATTCACCATCAACTTGGCAGCGCATAGTAGATACCGTCCTTGGAGCAGACCTTCAACCAGCGGTTATGGTATATCTAGATGATATAATTCTTATTTCTCAGGACTTTGAAGAACACCTACGTCTGTTGGGCTTAGTTTTCGACCGACTACATGAAGCGGGACTCATCGTTTCCCTGGAAAAATGTCAGTTTTGCCTGCCAGAATTGAAGTATTTAGGATATGTTGTGGACCGTCAGGGACTCCGACCAGATCCATTAAAAGTGGAGGCAATTGTAAATATTATACCACCAAAGAATGTCACAGAAATTCGCCGATTTATTGGTACGGCATCTTGGTACTGTCGTTTGTTCCGAATTTTTCATCCACCATAGCTCCGCTAACTAACTTGACTAAGAAAAATGTCCGATGGTCATGGACAACCGACTGTGATAGAGCCTTTAAAACGATCAAGGAAACTTTGGTTACAGCACCGATTCTTACCTGTCCTGATTTTAACCGTCCTCTGTTCCTGCAAACCGATGCAAGCGCATTTGGCCCTGGGTCAGTTTTAACACAAACTTTTGATGATGGTGAGAAAGTAATATGCTTCCTATCACGTTCACTGACTAAACAAGAAATGAAATATACCGTCACCGAAAAAGAATGCTTGGCAGTGATTTGGAGCGTGGAGGAATTGAGACATTATTTGGAAGGGGTACACTTCACGGTAGTAACTGACCACCATTCGTTACTATGGCTGCATAGACTAAAATACCCTCAAGGTCGTTTAGCGCGATGGGCGCTTCGTCTGCAACCCTATGATTTCACCTTAATCCATCGCCCTGGTAAAGAACACATTGTTGCCGATTTTCTTTCTAGATCCGTTCCTGTTTCCGCAGAAGCTATTGACACCGATGATAGTGATGTTCCAATGTCTTCCACCACTGATAGATGGTATAAAAATATGTTTGTAAGGCTTGAACAACGACCAGACAAATTTCCAGCATGGCGTGTAGAAAACAACATGTTGTATAAATATGCAAGAACCAATCACCCGGACCTTGGTACTCCATCCAGTTCTTGGAAAATTGTCGTTCCTAAGGATAAAAGGCGCAAGATACTCGCCCGTTGCCATGATATACCTGCTTCAGGTCATGTAGGCGTATTCAAGACCTACTGGCAAGTATGCCAACGCTATTATTGGCCTAAGATGAGGAGTGACGTCACTAGATATGTGAAAGCTAGTCGAGTTTGTGCCCAGCACAAAGTAGAACAAAAACCTCCTGCAGGATTAATGGGTGACCGTCCTGTAATAAATCAACCTTGACAATGTATCAGCCTGGATTATATTGGACCATTTCCTCGTTCGAGATCAGGTAACACACATTTTCTTAATTTTGGGAGAGAACATAAATTGTACGGACAAGACTTTGCAGAAGAGACTGCTAACACCAATGCAGACCTTCAAGATTATGTCAGGAAAAGACAAGCCGCCTTTGTGAAATTGTATCGCGAAGTTCAGGATAAAATTAAAACATCTCATGTTAGAAATCAACGTAGATACAACTTACGTAGACGACCCGTTGAGTACGCACCTGGACAAGAGGTTTGGCGTAAAAACAAAAGTCTTTCCGATGCCGCGAACTATTATAGTGACAAACTGGCTCCAGCTTATGTGGGCCCGTTTATTATTAAGAAGAAAACAGGGTCCTGCACCTACGAACTTCAAGACCGAGCAGGACAAAGTAAAGGTGTTTGGCACGTAAAAGATCTCAAACTGTATAATCCATCGACCGCAAATGAGAGTTCAGATAATGATTAGTTTTACCTTTGAATTTTGTCTTTAATGTTACCTTATTCCGTTTCCTTTAATACAATTTTTTTAATGCCCTGCAGTCGCGGGCGGGGTGGTCTTTGGATCCATCTGGGCGCGAGACCTGATGGATTCGAACACCATCGCTTAGAATTGTGCTGCACTGGTGAACTAGTGGAGGTAGGAGCCCTCCGAAAGCCGTGGCAAGCTAGGCCTTCAGTCAACTTGCTGCTATTGCGCGTAGTAAGTCTGCCTTCAGCATTTTTACTACTGTTACTTGCTATCATCGCTTTGTGTATTTTCTTACGGTATGAACCATCTTTACCTTACCTTTAAATTTCTTTAACTTTTGTGGCTTTAGTAACATTAACTTAGAGTTTTTTTTTGGCGGTGTCTCGCAGACACTCATCTTGGCGCGAGACAGGATGAGGGTAGACACGACACAGGGTCATTAGTTTGTTTTCTCTTAAGGCGATGATTTATTTTATTTGTTAGTTGAACTACCTGAAATTTAGCATATTTTTATTTGAGTCATTAATTCATTAATATCTTTTAGTAACTATAAATTTACCTTATCTGAACTTACCTTAAAATTACCTTATTTGAATTTACCTTAAATTTACCTATTTTGAAGTTCGTAATACACTGATACTTGACTATTTGTTTTGGATAATTTAATTTACCTTAACTTGATTTGACTTATGACACTAATCCGTATCTTGCTGAGTGATTTCTTTATCCTAGCTTGATCTGATTTAGTGTCCTTATTGTGACTTTCTTATCTTACCTTATGTTACCTTGATTATCTTACCTTACCTTGATTATCTTATCTTACCTTACATTTACTATTTTATTTTATTTTGGGCTTAATTATCCAGTTAATTTTACCTTCACATCTTCCGAGTCTCATTTAAGTATTTGGCTTGGTACCTTACCCTAACTTACCTTGAGTTACTTGATCTTACCTTGGGTTTAATTATTCGGTTAATTTTACCTTGATATTTTCAAGTCTTATTTAAGTATTTGACTTGGTGTTTCTTACCTTCCCTCGATTTACCTTATCTTTTCTTGTGTTAATTTATTAATTTAATTTTACCTTGATATTCCTTTATAGTCTTATTTGACTTGATATTTTTGTTATCCTGGATTTGACTTTGGCCTAGGTCTTTGTACCTAGACCCTTATTTTGTCGTTTTATATTTGGTCTATAGTTTAACTAGACAAAATAGAACTTTCCCGATTTTGACTTATTTGTCCCTATCTCCTTGTTTAAAGGCTGCGCGGTGTTGGGTGCTACCGAATGTCGCTTCGACGTTCTTTGTTGGAACTATTGATCCTTCGGAGAGCAGACCGACTGGAAGGGCTGTTCAGGGGGGGGGGGGGCGGTTGTCTGACCCCTGGTGTAACAGTTTGCCCATCGAACTTGTTCGGCGGGCCAGGGGGTGCCAAGCTACTTTGTTCGGCCTGAGCTCAAGTCGGCCTATTAGGTTGAGACAGGCCGGTGGCAGTGCCACCATTCAGAGTACCCTATTTAATTTATTTTGTTCCATACAGGGACTAATGTACTACCCATTCGGTGCATCTTTTAGTTTGGTGTATACTATAATTCACTTCCTTATGCTCGGTGGAACATATGGGCTATCCCTTTCTCTTCTTAAATTACCTTGATTGTACATTAGTTATCTCTTCTTTTTAGTTTTTCCACCCTTTGGTTGACTTGACGCGTGACGGTTGGATATCTGTTCTGGGAAGCTCTGGAGTGAGGCTAGTACACGATGTACCTCACGCTTTCTTCGAGTGTTACGCAATGCTAGCCCCCTTACCATCTTTGGGTTATCGTTACCAGGCAGTGCTTTTCGCACCCTGGAGTTTTATTCCACCCCGGAAACTGATGGAGGGATCGCTGGGTGTCTAGCGGCAAGGGGACCAAGGTTACTTATTATTTTGAATTATTTTGGTTATTGTAATATTTTGGTTGGCGATTACCTGAGTTAGTGGGTGTAGTAATCCACTAAGCTGTGGGTATTATTTTTAGTAGGTATTGTCTGCGCAGGCAGTTTGAGAAATTACCTCATTATGCCTTTGGGTTGTTTTCGTCCTTGTATTGGAACCGCACTGGTACGCGAATTTTCTTTTGATTTCTTCTGGTGGTTGATTTTGGTTGGCTAGGTTTGTCGGCCATGGTGATGCTTGGCCTAGCGGAAATTTCGGTTTCTCGGGTGTCAAATCCGGACCGATCTACGTGGCCTTACACTATAAAAAGCACATTTGGTTTTCTTGGTGCTGAAGTGTTTGGCTGCCGTCAAGCGTGCCACGACCTACGAACCCGGTTTGGCTTTTCCCTGTCTTACTTTTCTTTGAAAATTTAATCTTTAACTTTAACTTAGCAGGTTTTTGCCAAACCCGGACCATACCTTTAGCATCTTATTTCTTGATTTTTTTTTGGACTGATATGATGAGTTCGGGTGCCTTATGACTTTGGTGGAAATTCCGGAGCTGGGGACACGTCTTCCCAGTTTCGGTCTATGTGGCCACTATACCATTGAGGCACCGTTGACTTTTCGGTGCGGAAATGGTCATGTCATGTCAGAGTTTTTTTTTTGTTTAGCTATTCTTCTGGGTGTGTGAGTATATATTTTGTTAGTAGCGATCCACTAGTATCTTTCACTCTCTTCCATTGCTTCCTAGGGGAATACCCCCGGAGCTCCGGTAGTTAATTTTTGCCTTACCTTGTAAATACCGTAGATTTTTGGAGTACTTATCGTCGGCTAATTTTCTTGAGAAAATTTCCCTCCTTTCGTATGAGAGGGGGAGTTATTACGGTTTGTTTTTGTTGTACGAAATTAAAATATTAGTATCATAGCAGTTGCAGCTATTAGTTGATTTTTAAGTTTTCGTCCTACCTTTTTGGTGTGTATTGCCTGATACCTTGAACGTTTTATATTGAATTGTTTTCCATCCAGTCCATTTAGTCAAAATTTCTCCTAACCTCGAATTTAATTTATATAAATTTTCCGTCACAGGTCTGTTTTGGATCCAGCCTTGTTTTTCCTCATTCGGTATAGTTAATCCCTAGGGAAATACGCCTGAATTCGGCCCTAAAACATTATTCTCCTATTAATAAATCCGAACTTGTTTTGACGTAGGTCGTCATTTTTGACATTTGAATCAGCTGTAATTATCTTTCGTCGAAGCCTGTAGATTTCAGTTTTCTGTCCTCAGCCGCACTCTGTGAATATTGGTAAAACTGTCAAAAGCCAAATGACGATGGAATCTGTTTTTGAATTACAGGATCCTTTTGGGCTCGGTATCGGTCCCTACCTGTGATCGCAGGTGGTCATGGGATTCTGTTTGTTGCAGCTTTATGAGTTGGACGATAGAAGCCAGACGAGGTTAACCTTTCAGGGTTGGTAAAATCTGTATTAAATCATAAGCTGGTTGCAATTGTACGAACTATTAATGAATGTCGATTTATTGACATGGAAGAATGTCTTTAATTGTTGGGATATTGCCGTTGTGCTTTAGTTAAGTTAATTCTACTGGCAGAACATTGTGCCCATGCGGCGAAGGGAATACCATCGAACCAAAGCTTTCAGAACTGTACCTAATTGGGTACCAAAGTGTACTTCGAAACAACCCTGTCGTGACGTCACTTTGCAAGAAAATCGATATCCGATGGTTGGGAAGGACGGGCGTGGCAAGAGAAGCTGGGTTCCTTTTCACAAACACATCGCGTCGTCGACTGTACCGCCATTCTGAAGTCTTTTAGAAGACACCTAAAATTTGGATCCGTGAATGCGGTACAATTAACTTCTTCTACCTTGTTTTGTTATTTGCCCTTTTGGCGTTACGTTGTTGGTCCAGTGAGGCCGTTTAAGTTGGTTTTGTAGAAGAAATTCGACATCTTTTCGTCGGTTTTTACGACGACAGCGGACATGTTGTCTTAGACCCGACCCAGCAGCGACAGATAAGGTCCTTTTGCCACTATTAAACCCTTAAAAACACAGAATTCCGCGATTAAACTGCTATTTTAATTAATTTTCGTTGATTTCCTTTTGATTCTATTTTTTTTACGACGTCCACGTTTTTAATTAGATGTTCTGTAATTAAAAATTTTCTAAATACGAGTAGATCGCTACATTTCGTGGTAAGTAAATTCTGTAAATTATGTACAGATGGTTTTTTTTTATTAAGAATTAAATGGGGTATGCATGTGACCTTCACATGTTTGGTAGGTCAAATTCTTGTCAGTTTTTTTAATACGGTTTTTTTTGTCAGCTATGCTAGCTTGATTTACTACATTCTTTTGATAATGTTGGTTAAAACTGTACAGAGTGACCCAAGGTCAAATTTTATTTTGTTATTTCGTATTCATAGCCATAGTGAATCAGACATTGGTGTATGTCCGTGAATTTGAACCTTGTTTTTTTTTCTCAACAAATTATGTTAATAATTAATAGCCAGATTGTTAAAATTAATATCTTGTGTTTTGGAATATCAGCTGATAGCGCTAGAGACCGGCAATTTAAAGGTTATATATTTTTGGCTGTCAGTGGGTTTGTACTTTAGTAATTTGAGTAAATATTTTAAATTTCTGAGTCAGTAGTAGTGATTTTCATATTTCTTTTATTAATTTCCTTGTGTTAACTGGCTTCTAATTAATATTATGTATGACATTGACCAGGCTTATCCTTAATTATTAGATTTGGTTACAAAAATTTCAGGGTGGGTAAAGTATAGTACCGTTAACTGTTCACTATGGTATTTGTTCATTCTTGGGTTACGCTTACAGATACTGTATGGTTATTCTATATTCATAAATATTAAGCTACGTTTACTATATTTGGGTGTATATGTTTAGTAATAGTAATACTGAATTTCTCTTTTGATTATACTTAACGTGCTAAATTTTATCACATTGTATTTTGCGGCTAAACTTTTCTTTTGTGTAATTAAGCGATTACCAAACTATTTTGGTTATTTTGTCAGCATTGTATTGTAATGAAACCCAACCCAACCCAACCTGATCTAATTGTTTAATATTTTTGTAGCTGCATTACTTATGTAAATATAATTAGTTTATAATGAATATTTTTCTGTGCACAGTAGCGTACAATGGCTACTTTTATGTAAATTTTATCTTAACTTTGATTTGTTCATTAATTGGCTTCGATATTGCCTGTTTATTATTTTTTTTTGACCTGATGTCTCTATTTAATTGAAAATTTTTCCTTCGGTTTTACTTTCTTGATACCAATGAATAATTGTTTAAGGCCTTCAGCCACTAAAAGTTTTTTTTTGTGATTTAAATTTAATATTTCTTCGAAATTATATTTGCATAGTACCTGAATTTAACCTAGCCTTGACGCATACCTTTTCTTTTATCAGGGTATTTTTACTGGGGAACACCGATCCTCTTTTTACTGGGGAACATCGATACTTTTTTTACTGGAGAACACCGATCCTCTTTTTACTGGGGAACACCGATCCTCTTTTTGCTGCGAGACAGCACAACTCCTTTTTGCTGGGAGACAGCACTTCTTTTTGCGGGGAGTCGAAAAAAGCAGACTAGGCCATTCCAGCCTTGAGCCCAGATACCTTCATCAGGGGTGACACCCCTTCAGGCAACCTTTATTATTATTATTATTATTATTATTATTATTATTTCTGGATTGATAACCGCACTACATGTATATATAACGTCTATATTCAAAATACCTTTCATTAGCGTCTAAAGTCGAATCGATTCGAATCTCTAAATTTCTCCTTTAGTTTTCCCCGCAGGGTGCCACGACCTACGAACCCGGTTTGGCTTTTCCCTGTCTTACTTTTCTTTGAAAATTTAATCTGTAACTTTAACTTAGCAGGTTTTTGCCAAACCCGGACCATACCTTTAGCATCTTATTTCTTGATTTTTTTTGGACTGATATGATGAGTTCGGGTGCCTTATGACCTTGGTGGAAATTCCGGAGCTGGGGACACGTCTTCCCAGTTTCGGTCTATGTGGCCACTATACCATTGAGGCACCGTTGACTTTTCGGTGCGGAAATGGTCATGTCATGTCAGAGTTTTTTTTGTTTAGCTATTCTTCTGGGTGTGTGAGTATATATTTTGTTAGTAGCGATCCACTAGTATCTTTCACTCTCTTCCATTGCTTCCTGGGGGAATACCCCCGGAGCTCCGGTAGTTAATTTTTGCCTTACCTTGTAAATACCGTAGATTTTTGGAGTACTTATCGTCGGCTAATTTTCTTGAGAAAATTTCCCTCCTTTCTTATGAGAGGGGGAGTTATTACGGTTTGTTTTTGTTGTACGAAATTAAAATATTATTATCATAGCAGTTGCAGCTATTAGTTGATTTTTAAGTTTTCGTCCTACCTTTTTGGTGTGTATTGCCTGATACCTTGAACGTTTTATATTGAATTGTTTTCCATCCAGTCCATTTAGTCAAAATTTTTCCTAACCTCGAATTTAATTTATATAAATTTTCCGTCACAGGTCTGTTTTGGATCCAGCCTTGTTTTTCCTCATTCGGTATAGTTAATCCCTAGGGAAATACGCCTGAATTCGGCCCTAAAACATTATTCTCCTATTAATAAATCCGAACTTGTTTTGACGTAGGTCGTCATTTTTGACATTTGAATCAGCTGTAATTATCTTTCGTCGAAGCCTGTAGATTTCAGTTTTCTGTCCTCAGCCGCACTCTGTGAATATTGGTAAAACTGTCAAAAGCCAAATGACGATGGAATCTGTTTTTGAATTACAGGATCCTTTTGGGCTCGGTATCGGTCCCTACCTGTGATCGCAGGTGGTCATGGGATTCTGTTTGTTGCAGCTTTATGAGTTGGACGATAGAAGCCAGACGAGGTTAACCTTTCAGGGTTGGTAAAATCTGTATTAAATCGTAAGCTGGTTGCAATTGTACGAACTATTAATGAATGTCGATTTATTGACATGGAAGAATGTCTTTAATTGTTGGGATATTGCCGTTGTGCTTTAGTTAAGTTAATTCTACTGGCAGAACATTGTGCCCATGCGGCGAAGGGAATACCATCGAACCAAAGCTTTCAGAACTGTACCTAATTGGGTACCAAAGTGTACTTCGAAACAACCCTGTCGTGACGTCACTTTGCAAGAAAATCGATATCGGATGGTTGGGAAGGACGGGCGTGGCAAGAGAAGCTGGGTTCCTTTTCACAAACACATCGCGTCGTCGACTGTACCGCCATTCTGAAGTCTTTTAGAAGACACCTAAAATTTGGATCCGTGAATGCGGTACAATTAACTTCTTCTACCTTGTTTTGTTATTTGCCCTTTTGGCGTTACGTTGTTGGTCCAGTGAGGCCGTTTAAGTTGGTTTTGTAGAAGAAATTCGACATCTTTTCGTCGGTTTTTACGACGACAGCGGACATGTTGTCTTAGACCCGACCCAACAGCGACAGATAAGGTCCTTTTGCCACTATTAAACCCTTAAAAACACAGAATTCCGCGATTAAACTGCTATTTTAATTAATTTTCGTTGATTTCCTTTTGATTCTATTTTTTTTACGACGTCCACGTTTTTAATTAGATGTTCTGTAATTAAAAATTTTCTAAATACGAGTGGATCGCTACATTTCGTGGTAAGTAAATTCTGTAAATTATGTACAGATGGGTTTTTTTTATTAAGAATTAAATGGGGTATGCATGTGACCTTCACATGTTTGGTAGGTCAAATTCTTGTCAGTTTTTTTAATACGGTTTTTTTTTGTCAGCTATGCTAGCTTGATTTACTACATTCTTTTGATAATGTTGGTTAAAACTGTACAGAGTGACCCAAGGTCAAATTTTATTTTGTTATTTCGTATTCATAGCCATAGTGAATCAGTCATTGGTGTATGCCCGTGAATTTGAACCTTGTTTTTTTTCTCAACAAATTATGTTAATAATTAATAGCCAGATTGTTAAAATTAATATCTTGTGTTTTGGAATATCAGCTGATAGCGCTAGAGACCGGCAATTTAAAGGTTATATATTTTTGGCTGTCAGTGGGTTTGTACTTTAGTAATTTGAGTAAATATTTTAAATTTCTGAGTCAGTAGTAGTGATTTTCATATTTCTTTTATTAATTTCCTTGTGTTAACTGGCTTCTAATTAATATTATGTATGACATTGACCAGGCTTATCCTTAATTATTAGATTTGGTTACAAAAATTTCAGGGTGGGTAAAGTATAGTACCGTTAACTATTCACTATGGTATTTGTTCATTCTTGGGTTACGCTTACAGATACTGTATGGTTATTCTATATTCATAAATATTAAGCTACGTTTACTATATTTGGATGTATATGTTTAGTAATAGTAATACTGAATTTCTCTTTTGATTATACTTAACGTGCTAAATTTTATCACATTGTATTTTGCGGCTAAACTTTTCTTTTGTGTAATTAAGCGATTACCAAACTATTTTGGTTATTTTGTCAGCATTGTATTGTAATGAAACCCAACCCAACCCAACCTGATCTAATTGTTTAATATTTTTGTAGCTGCATTACTTATGTAAATATAATTAGTTTATAATGAATATTTTTCTGTGCACAGTAGCGTACAATGGCTACTTTTATGTAAATTTTATCTTAACTTTGATTTGTTCATTAATTGGCTTCGATATTGCCAGTTGTTATTTTTTTTTGACCTGATGTCTCTATTTAATTCAAAATTTTTCCTTCGGTTTTACTTTCTTGATACCAATGAATAATTATTTAAGGCCTTCAGCCACTAAAAGTTTTTTTTGTGATTTAAATTTAATATTTCTTCGAAATTATATTTGCATAGTACCTGAATTTAACCTAGCCTTGACGCATACCTTTTCTTTTATCAGGGTCTTTTTACTGGGGAACACCGATCCTCTTTTTACTGGGGAACACCGATACTTTTTTTACTGGGGAACACCGATCCTCTTTTTACTGGGGAACACCGATCCTCTTTTTGCTGGGAGACAGCACAACTCCTTTTTGCTGGGAGACAGCACAACTTCTTTTTGCGGGGAGTCGAAAAAAGCAGACTAGGCCATTCCAGCCTTGAGCCCAGATACCTTCATCAGGGGTGACACCCCTTCAGGCAACCTTTATTATTATTATTATTATTATTATTTCTGGATTGATAACCGCACTACATGTATATATAACGTCTATATTCAAAATACCTTTCATTAGCGTCTAAAGTCGAATCGATTCGAATCTCTAAATTTCTCCTTTAGTTTTCCCCGCAGGGTTTGATTTTTGAGTTAAATAAATTTAAAAATGACCTATTTTTTTTTTTGGTAAATAAATTGTAAAAAAGTGGTCACGCGACCAGCAATTTCCCTTTGGGGTGTAAATAAATTTGTTTTTAAAGGTAGGTGAGCGAGGCCCCAATACTACCTAGGAGGGTTTCTGTTTTTTTAGCCCGGCATTACAAACAGTGGCGCGGATTAATATCCACCCCTCTCTCCGGCATTGGAGCTAGGGCATTTTTTGGCACGCATGCGCAAGCCTCTCGCATTCAACTCAACTCTTTACGTCATTTAATTTTGGAACTTCTCAGAATTGTTTTTTTTTATTTTTACCGAACTTTGAACTTTTAATTATGTAGGGTAAGTAGAAGTAAAATTCTTCTTCTGTGCGGAAAAGAGCGTGGCAAGTTTCCAGAGAATCGCCCAATTTTTCGATTTTATCCTTAAGTGGTATAGTTACTATAAAATGTCTGTCTTCGTCGCGTTTCACGGTGTTAACGAAGTGCTCTTCACAAAACCTTTTCTTCTAGAGACAGTAATTTATTATCAGCAATTTCTTCTAGTTTCAAAACTGATTATCCATTTCTGGGTTTTTCGAAAAGTTACAGTGAATTTTTTGTGAACTGGTCCCAGCTATATTAACTTGTCCCGAGACTATCCATCCGAAATTAGTTTTTTGTGGAAATGGACCATGCTCACTTAGTTTTATTTAACCTACACACATGATGTTCCAAAAATATTCTGCCCCTAAGAGCATATCGACGTTACCCGGTACGTTAAACCCTTCATCGGCCAACGCTATATTCGACGGCATTTGAAGTTTTTGCCTATCGATTTTGAAATTAGCTAGATCACTAGTTAGAGTCGGTACAACTAAGCATGAAACTTCGAATGAAAAATTGTTTATTCGGGATTGCACTCGTACAGTAGTGCTTCCCTTCACTTCAGACACGGTTTCGTTTATTCCGCTAACTTGCAAGTTAATAAGGAAACCTTAAGTTTGTTGAAGAATTTTTCGGTAATAAAGATGCTTTGAGATCCGACGCCCAGCAAAGCACGCGCAATAATAGGTTTGTTGAAAAAAAAGCAGTGGCAAGAAGTACCTGCTATACGTTACGCGACGACAAGTTAACGGTTTGCTGCGAGAGCTCTCTATTTTCACCTGACCCTTCGATGTGTTTCCATTGTTGCCAGCGCTTTCGCGTTTTTCCGTGTGTAGTAGTCTGTGATAGTTTCCCTTACAGGTTTTGCAAGAACTCAAAAAACATTTAATGTACAGATGCCCGAACCTCAAGCAATTTAAGCAAAGCCGTTTTTTCTCTACCTGCTCTACACTCTGATATACGTTTAATTTTAAAAATCAGGACAATTTTGATAATGTTCGTTTTTGCAAAAAGAGCAAATTGGTTTCGTTGAAGAATATCCCGATAAAAAACGGAGCCATCCGTGGCTCCTTATTTCTAAGTTTCCTTAAGACTATCACTTGTTTGCCCGGTCTCTCGGTGTCGAGGGATGCCAGGTACGCATGGTACCGATTGGACAAAAGACAGACAGCGCGTCTGCCTTTGTCATGGGTGAACCCACCATCCTTTCCCGCTAGCTGGAAGTTGCTAACAGTCCACCAAGGAAGAGGTGACGATAATAATTTAAAGTTTCCAAAAAGAGTGTTTGAATTAGAAAGTATCTCCAGGATGATAAAGCCCGGAACGTCCTGGAGACTTTCTATGAACTGAGAAAGCTAGCACGGGCATGTCCAGCAATTTACCAACTTGGGTAGTCGTAACTACCCGAGTCTGAAATTTTGCACGGAGGGAAAATTTCTTTGCTTTATGTCTTTGGTCAGTTGTTTGAATTTACTTTTTATCAGGGAGAAGTCCAGTCCTGTCCATATAGTCACGCGAACCCCTTATTGCTATTTATTTACATGGTTGCGCGACTATAGCTAAAACTTTATTCGCACTATGGCCGGAACAAAGCCGCTACTGAAGGTACGTCCCTAATTAAGTATTTTTCTAATGCCTAATCACTCTAAGAGCGTCTTTACGGACTATGACGTAGTCACCGTTACTAATACCTAATCACTCTAAGAGCGTCTTTGCGGACTACGACGTAGTCACCGGTTTAATCCTAATCACTCTATGAGCGTCTGGGCTTTAACTATTTCGGCGAGTAGGGAGTCGCCGATCTAGCTAACTAACACTATTTAGATATAGGTTTTGATTTTTACGATCTAAATTTATTAAGTTCCCGATTTAAATCGTCAATAATAGCATATGTCATTACGAGTTCAGAAGCTAGAATTTTCCTATGCATGACCATCATGCACGGGGAAAGCTATTTATGGACGTGTAATAAAGTGCATATGTTTTCCTTTAACATCTCTGACAATAACATATAAAACACACGAACAGATAAAAGTAAACTTAACTAATTATTGGGTACCTCATTTCGAAACATTAAAAAAAACTTCAAAAGCAATGCTAAACAAGCATTGATAAGCGTTGCTAAGGAAATGTCAGTAGAATGTTTTATTATAATTGACAAAGTATGCAGCCTCAATATATTTATGACAGGTAATGTCAAAGAAAAACAACAACATTAATTTAATAATAATAATATTTGGGCTGATATGTAACAATTTAAGAATGATACGTATAAATTTAATGTATTCCATTTTTTTTAATATTGTGCTTATTTCCAAATTAAATCAATTGCTATTGTGGCGCTTAAAGTTAGCGAACGGGAAATTTTTCTTGTGCACGGGAAAATGGATTTTCTCTACTCTAAAGTGTGTTTTCAGATAGGTATAATGAAAAAGTATTTTTCAAAGGTTTTATGTATTCCATTTTTTTTAATATTGTGCTTATTTCCAAATTAAATCAATTGCTATTGTGGCGCTTAAAGTTAGCGAACGGGAAATTTTTCTTGTGCACGGGAAAATGGATTTTCTCTACTCTAAAGTGTGTTTTCAGATAGGTATAATGAAAAAGTATTTTTCAAAGGTAGGTATTACTTGACCTCTTGACTTTACCTCCTTCTACAATTAATTAATTTCTATTTGTTAACTTTTGTGTGCTTACTTTTGTCATTATTTTTCGACCATTTCTCAAACAGTTTCTTTTTAGAAATCTGACTGCACTGTCACTTTGGTCGCTAGTTTCCTGATTACACCAATAACCCACGCTGTCTTTAAGATATTTTATTTTAAATTTATGCAAGCAAGACTCGTGGTAAAGTAATGTTCAAAATATACCGTTGGCTTTTACTGCCATAAATCAACTACCTGATTGAACCCCATTGTGTTGATCCCAACATCTTTAAACTGCAATGAATGGGCGCAGGGGTGGATTTTGTTTTTATATGCATACATATTCTCTTATTTCAAAATTATGTCCTTTATCGAAGTTAAGGGAATTTTAGCTAAAGCACTAGTTTCTGCTAAAGCAGCATTTTTATTCAAACCCCTTCTTAGTAAAGATGAATATACATTTTTGACTATTTCTTTCGCATCGGGTGATAAATGCTTTCTTTTTAAAGATACACTACTAGCTGCACCATCAGCATGAGTCCGTGGACGCCACATTATACTTAAAAAATAGTTTAACTAAGCAAATCTAAATAGTTAAAATAAAAAGACAAAATTAGCGCACACAACTCGCACCTCACACAGGAAAGCTAAAAAGGTGACTGAAGGTGCCTTAATAAAACATCATTATATATTATTAATATTAAGTGCTTAAGTTAGAGGTAATTAATTTAATTACCTGTTAAATTTAATTTTAACCATTTTGTCCTAAAATGAATTGGAAAATAATAATCTTAACAATTGGTATAATTCATGTCGCAGGTAAAATATTAAGGGCCAGCCCTGTCTGAAAGGGATGGACATTTATGAGCTTTTATAGCCTAAGACATCATTAAGGATTTATTGCAGTCAAAAAATCAACGGTATATTTTGAATTTTTCTATATACGGCATGACTATTGACTATATATGACTATATATGACTATATATATATATATATATATATATATATATATATATATATATATATATATATATATGACTATATATATATATATATATATATATATATATATATATATATATATATATATATATATATATATATATATATATATATATACTATATATATATATATATATATATATGACTATATATATATATATATATATATATATATATATATATATATATATATATATATATATATATATATATATATGGTATACAGCGTGTCTTCGGAAGTTCTTACCATATGGTAAAAATTTTTATTATTGATTTTATGAAAAAAAATGCCTCTTTATAAAAAGTTCTGCATCATGAGAAAATAGCATCGTCATTCCAAAATTTGATCTTGGACATACAGGGTGGCTCAAAAATGTAAAAGTCCCAATCCACGTGAAGCTAAAAAGACACAAAATCGTTATTTAAAGGTAAACTGCCACTGTAAATGTACTAGGGTTACCTTTTTGTATGTTAGTGAATTAGTGAATTAGGTTTGGAACATACAGGAGTCCCAAAAATCAAATTATTATCAACTTATCAACAAAAAAAGTAAATCTTCATAAAAAGTTCTACCTTGTAAAAAAGAGCATGGTTATTTATAAACTTGATGTAGGACAATACAGGGTGGCTTAAAGAGCTGAAAGTCACAATTTAAATTTAAATTATTTTGCCACCTGTATGTCCTACATACAATTTTTGAATAACCTTGCTCTTTTTTCACAATGTAGAACTTTTTATGAAGATATACCTTATTTGTAAAGGCGATAAAAAAAATTAATTTTATTTTTGGGACCTGCTGTATGTTCCAAACCTAATTTACTAACATAAAAATGTTAATTCTAGCACATTTTCAGTGGCAGTTTACCTTTAAATAACGATTTTATGTCTTTTTAGCTTCACATGTATTAGGACTTTTACATTTTTGAGCCACCCTGGTAAGAACTTCCGAAGACACGCTGTATATATATATATATATATATATATATATATATATATATATATATATATATATATATATAAAATCTTATAGTTGACCAGTTATGTTTTGACAAGTTTTTGTCCTGTCGTTGTGACTAAGACGTCATTGAAAATTTATGAATTATTCCGATATTTCAGCGATTTGCTTGGTTTTGAAATGATTTTCATCTTGGAACGTTTTGCTAGAGTGAATTTAGTTCTATTATTGTCGAAAGAGCGTATTAAAATTGCCTTTTTCTTTATAAATTTGCGAAAAAGCTCCGAAATAAATTCATGGTATAAAATTTATTTGCCTTATTCTTACAGTTGTCAGTTTAAAACTTTTGGTTGTCAAATTAGACCGGACTAGCGTTGAAGAATCTGGCTGTTAATTGTTTTAGTGGTTTAGAGAATTCTTTTCTGTTTATCTCATTGTCAAATGAAATTTGCTGCGTATACTTAATTAAAATTAAAAGCGATTGGTGTAATTCCTGAGATTTAAGCCATCAGGTTTGATTGATATCACGTTGTTTTTTATTTTTTAAATTTTGGATAAAGCGAAAAATATATGCGAGAACACGAAGTATGGTATCAAAAGAAGAAAATGTGTTACATAAAATTCCAATAACATTTTCTTGATTATGCGTAGCGAAAAGAACAGTTTTTTGTTTCTTCTCAAATAGCAGGATGCGAAAAATTAGACAAATTGTCATCCTCAATAATCTCTGAATTTTGTAAAAAACTAGGGCCGTTGAACCATAATGTATTTGATAGAAGCTCCGAGGGCAAACAGCCAAATCAGCAGGATTGTTAAATGAGCGAATATGATGCCACGAAGAGGTTGGTATGCGTTCCTGAATATATGCTACTCCGTTTGACACAAACGTTTTCCAACAGTGTGGAGAAGCTTTAAGCCAACAAAGGACGATTTGAGAATCCGTCCAAGCATATATCTTTTGGAAACTAATATATTTTTGAAAAGTTATATTAACAAAAGTAATAAGATTAGACAGTAATACGGCTGCACAAAGTTCAAGACTTTATTCTTGGCGCAAATAAACTTACCCAAATAAATGTCATGGTCATTAAAAATGCGTAAATAAATAATGGCGGCGTAACCCTTTTCCGACGCGTCACAAAAACCATGAAGCTCACAAAGACAGTCAATATTATTAAATATCTTGCGTGGAATCTGTATTTTACGTACTAATGGTAATTCATTTTTATAATGTGTCCATAATCTTACAATATCATATGGAGGTTCGGAGTCCCAATCGATGGACAGTGTGCATAATTTTTGTAGTAATATTTTATTAAATTGAGAAATTGGCGACAAAAAGCCTAGGGGATCATAAAATCGTGCTAATTCCGACAACATACTGCGTTTAGTACATGACCAATCTAGCGGATTAATAGAAAATGAAAAACTATCAGACGTGGATTCCATCTAAGTCCCAAAACCTTTAAAATTGCATCATCTGACTTGGACTCAAAGGATCGCGAATTAAACGATAAATGTTCTGGAGTAGTGATAGGTGGTATGCTCAACGCCACCACACCACACTGCCTATGTGCATGCGCATCTGCCATCTGCGCGCGCATGCGTCATACGGCATCTGTCATCTGTCATACGTCACCTGTCATCTGTCATACGTCATCTGTCAACTATAATATGTCAACTGTCATCTGTCATCTGTCAACTGTCAACTGTCAACTGTCATATGTCATATGTCATACGTCATCTGTCAACTGTCACACTCTTGGGCGTTAGTTACTTTGGTCTTAACTACTTGGGGCTTTAACTACTTGGACATTAACTACTTGGGCATCAACTACTTGGGAACTATCTATTTGGGGCCTAACTGCATCGGACATTAGTACTACTACTCCTTAAAAATATTATTATTAAATATTTCATGAAGATGCCTTCAAAAACTTTTTTTATTTATTTTACCCATGCTGGGATTAGAACCGGGGACCTGTATGTTGAAATATCAGCGCTCTAGTCGATCTCGCCATCGAGTTCCAATAAAATATTGAGTTCATGAGATATAGGCTTGCAGCTATAAGAGCCCTCATTTTCAATTAGAAGTTTTATAAAAGTATGTCAGCTGTCACCTGACATTTTGGATATGTCAACTGTCACTTGTCACTTATCAAACGTCAAAATTAAAAACTGACATACGTCATGTGTTCAAAATGACGTTATAAGACATGCGTAAAAGTATGTCAGCTGTCACCTGTCATTTAAGATATGTCAACTATCACTTGTCATTTGTCAAACGTCAAAATTAAAAACTGATGTATGGCACGTGTTCAAAATGACATTATAAGGCATGTATGTCAGATATCACCTGTCATTTAAGATATGCCAACTGTTATTTGTCATTTGTAAAATGTTAAAATTAATATTTGACATACATCACGTGTTCAACGTGACGTAACAAATCGTTAGGAAAATCCCGAAGTCAATCAATCAACTCGTTCGTGAGCTATCGCTTATTAAGTCCAATGCCTTAATGGCTGAAAAGAATTGGATAAGTCAATCTTTCTATAAGTTAAACTGTTTTAAACATCCCTTACTTAGATTACTGCTAAAGCCTGTAACACTGCTAATGCCCAAATGGCAAAGCATATTATGCAGTGGCAATTGTCAATGATCTTTGCGTAGTAAGATATAAATCAGTACACCTCGTATATTCTAATATTTATATACCGTATACAACCGTTATCGCTTTACGTCCAAACCCTTTTATGTATACTGGGCCATTCAAAACGTAGAAAGAGATAGAAAAAAATATATACAAAATATTAGGGAATACGTACAAGATATAAGAATATAGTGCAATGTTTTCAAAGATAAGTAGTTGCCACGAAAATATATGTTAGCGAACACATGAATAAACAGACCCTGTTTCAGGAAACCACTTCAACGTCTAACTGCTCAACCACTTAACAGCTAAAAAAACATACCCTGTTTCTGAAAACAACAAATAAACTGCCTCCTGTTTCTGGAAACAACTAGGAAACAGCTAAAAATATCTAATAAACAGATCCTGTTTCAGGAAACCAATTAAACGTCTAACTACTCAACCACTTAACAGCTAAAAAACATATCCTGCTTCTGAAAACAACTCCTAAACAGCTATAAAACAACTAATAAATTGATCTTGTTTCTGGAAACAGTAATTCGTATTCGTACTTGCTAATATATAAACAATATACAGAATATTTTCTTCAAAAATATAAGGGTACTAATGTTGCTACTAATAATCAGACATTCATCTGTTAAAAAAATAAGCATCCAGTCTATCTCCTTTTCGGGCTGAATTTAAAATAAAAATTTCGTTCAAAGAACTTTAATAACTGCATACGTAGATACAGACTGTTTTCTTTTGATATAAAACCATCAATATTACTGGAAATAATTAGGTATTTATTTGCTAGAAATATGCGAATAATCCGTCTCTTTTAAGTTCGAAAATTAATATAGAAATTTTACACAAAGGGACTTTAACATCCACACTCCGTACAGACAGTCCTAAGGAAGGCTATTTGGAAGATTTTTTTGAAGATTTTTTAAGGTTCAGGTGTAGTTCAAACAGTAAAAATATTAACATACATCACATGTTCAAAATGACGTCATAAGACATGTGTAAATTTTGTCAGCTGTTACCTATCATCCTCGATGTGTCACCCGTCACTTGTCAAACGTTAAAATAAATATTAGTTGTTTGAAACAGAGGTCTCAGGATCCTATTAACGTTAAGTCTTAGGCTGATTAGAGGTTAAAAAACAAGGTAAAATATCTCCTCTTGAAAACACCTACTGTCGAGTGTGATGTTCTCTGTTTAAATTGGTTTATTTCCTTAAAAGAAATAAAACAAATAAACAGTGTACTATTTAGCAACAGTATAATATTCAATATTAAACTTATACAATTCATAAATATATGCTTTGCAAATAGGTGTATTAGCTTCTTGGTCCATCTAAATAGAACTTGAGACTTCTCTTATCGCCATTGCAATGAAACACTAAAGTATACGTCCAATTATCATAAATATATCCACCCAATGCGTATTGAAACAATCAAATAAATGTGCTTAGAAATTCTTCAAATTCATCACTGGAGAAATATATTTTACCATAGCCAATAGTACTCAAAATTACTTTTTTGCGTTCCTCTTCTGATGTGGTAAAAATGACTGTTATAAAATCATCAATCTCATAAACTCGGTTAGGCTTGGTCTTAAGAACTGGAATATCAGGACGTCTAGAAGGAGATTCAAACACCTTATCCGAGCTGGAAGAGGCAGCCATGGATAAGTTTAAATGGTAAGTTTTAAAAATATTCTAGCCAAAGATTTCTTTTCTTAGTAAAACTTAGTGTATCTTTTCAGCTTGCGTATTTTTTTTCAAATGTTCGTCTAATTTAACTGACAAGTCGACTTTCTTTATCATGTGCTCGAGACTAAATGTCTAAATTTCTCAAGGGGTTCTAGTAATATAGGATAAAATTAAACATGTAATACAATTTAACTTCTTTATTTCGGTAAAAAATCATAAATATATTCATACAAGATCTTGGAATTCATAGCACTACAAGCACAATATTCTAAACCATGATAAGAACAAGTGGTTTTACTTAGAGATAAATTCGGTACATTAGCACTATCCCTAGTAAATTCTAAATTAACAATATCGGGTATATTCTTAAGATATTTCATCGTGGAAAAAGTTTCAAGTAAAGAGGTCTTCTTTACATGCCCCTTCACATAGATGACATCAGCATATCGTAGATCGTTGTAGATAATGCGGTAAAGTTCATTGTAATCGGTTTCGCCAGAATTGTAGTATAAACCATGTCGGTTCCCATATAGAAACATTGCTTGCTTCTGACAATCATAGGACAGCTCATAAAACGGCTTAACTGGTTTAAAAAGATAGTTCTCTATTTGCTTTCCATCGTAAGCAGCCAATTCTTTAGCTTTAAATTCTGGAACGCTGAATCCTTGAACATCAACCACAACAAACTTCATCGTGTCTGGGTTGAAGGGTAACTGACTACAACAGATCACGTACTTGACCTGTTAAAGCCTGATACTCGAGCACTCGATCATGAATAATTATACAAAAGGCACATGACTCATCGGAAAAGTTTCCGGAACTTTGAAACTCCAACTTCACGTCGATGGTGTTACTCTTAAGGGCTTCATTTTGTTTGGAACCGTCAATAACAAAGAGGGTTCTACTACCGAAAGCGACAAAATCCGAAAGCGGCTCACACCGTTGTTTTCCCAAATAGGTTTTTTGAAAGTCCGTATACATCTGATAGGCTTCTGTAAACTGTCTATTGACACAGTTTAGGTTTAACGACTCATAGGGGCAAACTTCAGAATTTAAATGCAATTTGATGTCGGTGATGTCTAAATTATCAAAGTAGGTACAATCAGCCTGATAGTTATCTTTTCCCTTCTTCATAAAAAAATACAATAACGTATCGGGCTCTCTCAGACATGGTCCTAACGGTCCAAATATCACGCTTTGTCGTTCTCAAAGCAGGCAGTTCATGTATTTCCCAGTTTCTAGACGGAATATACAGGGTGTTATGAAATTCACTGCATCTATTGGAATGGGTGACTCCTGGGGTAGTCTACAGACATACCCAATACTTTTTTTGTCTTAAATCGAACATTTTAAAAATTTTCAAAAATACCCTAAAACCAGTCTACATTCGCCGCATCTGGCTGATCGTACACAAGGCGCTTGACGGAAATTGGCGCGCGAAAAACTTTAAACAAATGAATTTGTTGAAACGTTGCCAGACATAAATCTTTAAGGAGAATTTACTTTCTGTTTTTAAGCGTAATTTAAGACATTAAGATTTTTTTTAACCTCTTCCTAAGAAGAAACTAAAAAAAAATAGTAAAAAGGCAGTGCGAAATCAATCCTTTTTGTCAGTAGCCTTAGTTTTAAGTAATATTTAAGACACCCTATATTACGTTATTATTAATGATATAAGCGTTATTCCTACTAGCTTAAACTTTCTGCCAAGGAAAAGTTAAAAATCAAAACGAAAATACTAATTGAGCACAACTACATAGTACTTACTTCAAAAGTATAACCAGATCCGCTAAATTACTTTTGCACCGGCAAACGTTACCATAATACGTAAATATTATTAGTGTTTTAAATTAAATTTAGTTTTCAACCCTATTACGCTACTCACTCAAAGAAACTAGATAAAACAGATCAAAATATTGGTTAACAACCGATCGACGAAGACCATTTTCTAGGTAGTGAAAAGAAATTACATTATTTAAAACTTTAAACGAAAAAAAAAATTAAAACATTCATTGTGTGGTTTGTGTGCTGTTGAAAAACTTAAATATGGCGCACGGCTCTTTGATGACATTAAGAAATCCTTCTGTTGCGATCTCCCTTCATCATAAAACATATATCATGTCTCTTTGTCACTTCCTGTAGGTGGCGCTGATTTGGCGCGAAAATTTAAAATAGAACGCGTTTGTATTATTACCTTTGAAACACTAGAGGTAAATGCTAAGCCCATATATCTAAAAAGAGGAAAAAGGCGTCATCGATTTTAAGAAAGGAAGAAGAATTAACCATTAACCATACTTTTTCGTTTGTTTACGTTTTTGTTGCTGTCTGAGTTTATTTTCTAAACAGTTATAGAGTATTACGAGGATTATTACTAAGAATTATGCCGTGAATATCCAAAACAGAAGGTGTGTTAATTTCATGGAAGGGAAAGTTGAGGCACTCGTGGAGTTTGTCAGTAGCCTTAGTTTTAAGTAATATTTAAGACACCTTATATTACGTTATTATTAATGATATAAGCGTTATTCCTACTAGCTTAAACTTTCTGCCAAGGAAAAGTTAAAAATCAAAACGAAAATACTAATTGAGCACAACTACATAGTACTTACTTCAAAAGTATAACCAGATCCGCTAAATTACTTTTGCACCGGCAAACGTTACCATAATACGTAAATATTATTAGTGTTTTAAATTAAATTTAGTTTTCAACCCTATTACGCTACTCACTCAAAGAAACTAGATAAAACAGATCAAAATATTGGTTAACAACCGATCGACGAAGACCATTTTCTAGGTAGTGAAAGAAATTACATTATTTAAAACTTTAAACGAAAAAAAAAAATTAAAACATTCATTGTGTGGTTTGTGTGCTGTTGAAAAACTTAAATATGGCGCACGGCTCTTTGATGACATTAAGAAATCCTTCTGTTGCGATCTCCCTTCATCATAAAACATATATCATGTCTCTTTGTCACTTCCTGTAGGTGGCGCTGATTTGGCGCGAAAATTTAAAATAGAACTCGTTTGTATTATTACCTTTGAAACACTAGAGGTAAATGCTAAGCCCATATATCTAAAAAGAGGAAAAAGGCGTCATCGATTTTAAGAAAGGAAGAAGAATTAACCATTAACCATACTTTTTCGTTTGTTTACGTTTTTGTTGCTGTCTGAGTTTATTTTCTAAACAGTTATAGAGTATTACGAGGATTATTACTAAGAATTATGCCGTGAATATCCAAAACAGAAGGTGTGTTAATTTCATGGAAGGGAAAGTTGAGGCACTCGTGGAGTTTGTCGAAAAATACAAAGAAATTTTAGAGAACAAGACAACTTGGCCAAAGAAAAAGACAAGATATGGGAGCAGATAGCTGCCGAATGGGTAGCTGAGGGCTATGTAGAACACACAAGTAAGCAGCTACGGGAAAAATGGAAAAACTACAAGAAGGAATTTAAAAAAAAATTTCTGAAGAAAAGGAAGAGACATATAGGACTTGCGGTGGATATTCACTTTCAGTTTTTTTCCTACTCATTAGTGCCATTATAAGTCATTTTTATAGTGCGTTTATTATAAGAGTGGGTAATTATGTAGTATACGGTTTTCAGCTATTTTTGCGTTTTTTGGGAAAATTCTTTTATGGTTACATTCTACTGTCTTTCCTGATTGCAAATATAAGTGCGCACATAATAAATTATGAGCAAACCTAACCACCCTTTTGCTCACCACCCAAGCAAACCTGAGCAAAAAGGTGGTCAGGTTTGCTCAGTTTTGATTGATATAGATACATATATATCTATATCAATCAAAACTGAGCAAACTTGACCACCTTTTTGCTCAGGTTGGTGAGCAAAAAGGTGGTCAGGTTTGCTCATAATTTATAATGTGCGCACTTATATTTGCAATCAAGAAAGACAGTAGAATGTAACCATAAAAGAATTTTCCCAAAAAACGCAAAAATAGCTGAAAACCGTATACTACATAATTACCTAAGAGTGGTCTTCATAAAAGTACGCATCTAGTATAAAATAGTTACAATTTTACATTTAATTTTAGAAACACCTACTGCTCTGAAGGATGGGAATCATCATCATTTCATGCTTCTTATTAAACTAGATCACGATACACTTGCAACAGTATGCATGACGTCACTTCGGGGGAAAATCCTAAATTGACTAGACGCTTGCACCCCTTGTACATAAGTACAGGTCAGTTTCTTGTCGGGTAGTGTATTGGGTTGTCGTTTATTAAAATATTACAGGTCATTTTATTGTCGGGTAGTATGTTGAGTTGACGTTTATTAAAATATTATTGTCATATTTCATTTGCCCAGGTAAGCCTTAGTCAATTTAAAATTTTCCCTCGAAGTGACGTCATAACGTAGCATACCATTGTAAGTGTATCGTGAACTAGATATAATGGCTAGTAAAACCTAGGTCACTACCAGTGGCGTATGGTGAAATTTCAAAGTTGTATATCTCTGTTCCTATTTACAGGACCCGTACCAAATTTAGAGGTTTTAATAGTGTGCCCACTGGGAATGTTCTGGTAAACTGAAGCAAAAATTCAACTTTTTTCGCAAATTCAAAACGTTTTGTTTTCTTTACAAAAACATTCCCAGTGGGCTCACTATTAAAACCAATAAAAATTGAGACCGGTCCTGTACGTAGGAAGAGAGATATACAACTTTGAAATTTCACCATATCCCACTGGTCACTAGCATCTCTATAGTTCTGCCCTTAAACAAATTTATATACGGGGTGCCCATTTTAAGCTTTAACCACTAAGTAGTGTATAGTTGGAAGCTCTCCAATTTTCATTTTGCCCCCCCCCCCCTCCTTGATGGCGCCTCTTGTTTGCATTATTTTATATATTTTTAGCATTTTTACAACAATTCTTCCAAAACTTTCATCTGCGGCGCATATTTCTGTAATCTTATTTTTCTGCTTTCAATTTATAATTTTTTTATCAATACGATCACTTTTTGCTGCCCCCATTATAGCCTGCCCCCCCCCCTAGAAGCTGGCCACGCTACTGAAAAATATACCTACTCCATAATGATATCAGTTGAAATAAACACCCTGGCCCGGTATATATGTATCTTATTTTATATAGGTACCTACTATTATTTTTTAATTTGTTTACTGTCCTTAATAATAATCTACTTATGCATATAATAAAAACTGTCTTATGTAAGTAAATACTGTATATTTTTTTCTGTGTACCTGCCTGTAGCTTCAGTCTTAGGAAAGTAAATTCAAATTGATATACTGTGTACGTGGTAATATGTACAGGGATATCCAAATAAAAGTGAACAGGCCTTATAACTTTTTTATTTTTAAAAATGAGAAAAAATGTTAAATATGAAAGCTTTGGGGATTTTTATGAATCATTCATATATCTTATCAGCAAAACAATTGAGTATCGAATAAAAGAAATATAGTATAAAACAAAATTTTCTCGCTTATTTTAAATTGGATGGTATGAATTTTATTAGGTATGTAACGGGTACCCGGTCTCCCCGGCCAAAACCGGGTACCCGGCCGGGTACCTGGTTTTGCCGGGTCTTAATTGACCGGGTACCCGGTTTGGCCGGATCCTAAAAAGGGCTACCCGTTACATCCCTAATTTTTATCATATTTTTTTGGGATTTTTTTATTCGATGCTCGATTATTTTGCTGATAAGATATATGCATGATCCATAAAAATCCCCAAAGCTTTCATATTTAACATTTTTCTCCATCTTTAAAAATAAAAAAGGCCTGTTCACTTTTATTTGGATATCCCTATACAGTCGTGGTTTAAAACAGTTTAATTTTCTATTCAAATTCATTTATTCATGCTATTACAAATAAATTGTTTACACACGTCAATTACAGATAAAATAATTTTCATACCTATTTAGACAATAAAAACATTCCTGACCATACAATGCATTAAAATTTATAATTCGAGATGAACACAATACAAACACATCAAAAAATCGAAATAAAAATATTAAAATATATTAAAACTAGAATCTAAGTACTGTGTTATGATGTAAAAAGCATGTTTTATTAGGAACTGTTTCACCTTCATTTTAAACTGCTGAGTAGAGAGCTCTTTAACATTTTGGGGTAACTTATTAAACAGATTTATTGCATAATATTCTGGTCGAGCCTGACATTTACCCAACCTGCAGTGTTGTGCAACGTAGTTGGTCTTATTCCTAGTGTCATGGTCATGTATGTCTTGGTAAGACAGTAGGTCGTCCTTGTCTTTGATGTAGAGCAAACTTTGCAGGATGTAAGCTGAAGGAAGGGTAAGAACTCCCGACTGAACAAAGGCATTCCCACAATCCTCCCTGTACCCTAAGCCAGCCATGATTCTGACTGCGTTTCGCTGGAGACCAAAGACTCTTGTGCATGAGGTGACCGTCCCCATGCGATAATGTCATATGTCATCACACTATGGAACATTCCATGATATGCTGTTCTCAGGGTATTTATTGAAACACATTCACTCAAATTTCGTAAAACAAATACACTACTTCCAAGTCTTTTACAAAGATTAGCTACATGAACATCCCATTTCAGCTTCCTATCTAGGTATAGCCCTAGAAACTTGACAGATACAGCTGTTCCACCACCACGTGACTGACTTCGTGATGTAGATGCGCTGACAACATAATCCAGCAGGCTCAGCGTATCTATTTCTTCCTGTTCCAGCCAATGTTCTGTTAAACATAAGACTCCCAGGTCACAATCAGCAATGACAGCCTCGAGCTCGTGAAGCTTGTTTCTCACAGAGCTGACATTGTAATGTAGCAGTTTTATACATGACGATTTGCTACCACCAGGCTTCGCCCCTGTTGAGGTTCTAACCTTCTTAGGTTTAAAAAACTGTTTACTTCAATACCAACTGGCTAAACATTTTCGTCAAGAATGATAGATTTTTTATCCTTGGGCACACCAATTTTAAAAGAACTATATTTCTGCTTCCACTTTGTTTTTATCCGTTCGCATTCACAGTCGATGTTATACTTTAATATATAATATCTTACACCGGTTTTTATGATTCGGGCGGCCGATGCCGATGTACCCATTTTTATTGATATACTATTAGAGAATAAAATGGTAAAATTTGAGCTAGATTCTGGAGCCGCTGTCTCCGTTGTACCATTTTCAGTTTTTAAAAACTATTTTTATGATTATCCGTTATCTGATGCAAACATTTCTTTAGTAAATTTTTCGGGTCATAAGATTAAGCCAATTGGGAAACTGCATCTTAATGTCACTTTTAATAACAAAAGCAATAAATTAAATTTCTACGTCCTCGCGACAGAGGGACCTGCCTTGTTGGGTCGAGACTTTATTCGAAATTACAATATGGGATTCCAAGAAGTGAATCAGATTAATGTATTTAGAAAAAACATTGTTACACAACTAAAGTCCGAATTTCCTTCGGTGTTTTCTGGCGAGCTTGGTACTTTTCAAGGATTTGAGTTAAAATTTCGGGTTAAAGCGGATGCAGTCCCTAAGTTTTTTAAGCCACGGCCCTTACCTTTCGCGCTAAAAGATAAAGTAGAAAGGGAGCTTGAGCGTTTGGTTAGAGGAAATATTATTTCTCCGGTAGATTTTTCGGAGTGGGGTACGCCCATAGTGCCTATTGTAAAAAAAGATGGTGGTGTGCGTATTTGTTGCGATTATAAGGTGACTATAAATCCATATGTAATGGCCGATCAATATCCAATTCCTAGATTAGATGACCTATTTAATAAAATGCAAGGGGGGCAGCAATTTTCAAAAATTGATTTAAGTCAAGCGTATCAACAAATTGTTCTAGATTTTTCTTCCCGTCCATATACTGTCATAAGTACTCATAAGGGTTTATTTCAATTTAATCGGTTACCTTTTGGGGTGTCTTGTGGCCCTGCACAGTTCCAGCGAATAATGGAACAAATATTTAAAAATATGCCGGGAGTAGCATTATTTTTAGATGATATTCTAGTCACCGGGAAAAACAAAAAAATTCATATAGATAATTTACGAAAAGTGTTAGGCCTGTTACGAGATTCGAGGTTAACGGTGCAAGAAAGCAAGTGTGATGTTTTTTCGGAATCCGTTTCTTATTTAGGGTTTGTAATAGATAAGGATGGGTTGCATAAGTGTAAAAAAAAATTACAAGCCATCCAAAAATTGCCCGAACCGGAAAACGTCACGCAGCTAAAGTCATTTTTGGGGACCGTAAATTATTATAATCGTTTTGTAAAAAATATTGCAGATGTTTTAAGCCCACTGTACAATCTTTTAAAAAAGAACATTGCGTGGAATTGGTCGGACGAATGTAAACGATCTTTTGAATGTATTAAAAATATTTTAATGTCAGATGATGTGTTGGTGCATTTTAATCCAGAGTTGCCGATAAATTTAACCGTGGACAGTTCAAATTATGGTTTAGGAGCAGTTTTGTCCCATGTTTTTGCAAATGGGACTGAAAGGCCTATTTGTTATGCTTCAAGGACATTATCCAAGGCCGAACAAGGATATTCAGCCTTGGATAAGGAAGCAACGGCTATAGTGTGGGGTATCAAAAGGTTTTACCAATATTTGTATGCTAAAAATTTTAATTTAATTACCGATAACAAGGCCTTGGTTTCAATTTTCGGCCCAAAGAAGGGCATTCCTCTGATGGGAGCACATCGATTGCAGCGGTACGCGCATTTTTTAAGCGGTTTTAACTTTAATATAAGGCATGTCAGTACTAACCAAAATATAGCAGACTTTTTAAGCCGACTTCCAGTTGTATCAGGGGAAAATGAGCAAAATGAGAGTGAGCAGGACGTGAGTTTAAATTATATAATACAGGAATGCGAAATTCCCATTGATATTAGCAAGGTTGCGCAAGAGACTAGAGCAGATAACGTATTATCAAAGATTTATGACTATCTTTTAACAGATTGGCCTTCTCAGTTCGACGTCGAATTTAAACCCTATTTTAATAGGCGCGATGAACTTAGCATTAATGAAAATGTTTTATTATGGGGTAATCGCGTCATAATTCCAGCATCTTTACAATCGTATATGCTGGCCGAGCTACATGGTGCTCACATGGGTATGGTTAAAATGAAATGTTTGGCAAGATCTTATTTTTGGTGGCCTTCTTTGAATGAGGATATCGAGGGTGTTTGTAAGAACTGCTAGGATTGTCAGAAAATACGGGCGAGTCCTGCTAAGGCACCCTTATTAGGGTGGCCTGTTTCGGAGGGAATTTGGACCCGCATTCACATGAATTTTTTTGAAACAAAGAAAAATAGCTTTTTCTTAATTATTTTAGATGCATTTTCTAAATGGATCGAAGTTATTCCTATGTCAAAAATTACGTCATTTTATACAATCAAAATTTTAAGAAGTATGTTTGCAAGATACGGGATACCGAAACAGTTAGTCTCTGATAATGGCCGGACTTTTGTGTCTAGTGAGTTTAGCCATTTTTTAAAAATAAATAGAATCGAACATATTACGTCTCCTCCTTTTTCACCGCATTGTAATGGTGCAGCGGAGAATAGCGTAAAGACGGTTAAACATTTTTTGCTAAAGGAGTTGAACAATGGCGATGTTGATGTATCTTTGGCAAGATTTTTAATATTGTATAGAAATACTGTTCATTGTTCAACAGGTGAAACTCCCGCTAAAATATTTTTGGGAAGGCCGTTAAGAACTCGTTTGGATTTAATTAAGCCCAGTTGTGTTCAAAATTCCGACTTTCAAAATCGTGACTTGCCTAAGATTTCTAACAAAATTAAAATGGCCCAATTAAACAATAAAAAATATTTTAAAGGGAGAAGAAGTTTAGAGTTATGCGTTGGTCAAGTGGTTTTTGTGAAGGACTACAGACACAGTAAAACTCGCTGGTGTAGGGCGGTAGTATCGAAGGTGCTGGGAAGGAATGTTTTTGTTGTTAAACCATTCGATTGTAGTCAGTCGTGGAAAAGACATGCAAATCAAATTAGGAACGACAAAAATATTGACATTAACCCTGATTCTGATGTGCTAGAAACTATTGAATCGCGTCCTAGTACTAGTTTGGCTATGAATAGATTTAACCGTCCTCGGCGTATAAGAAAAGTACCAGACAGATTAGGATATCAGTAGTATGTTTACTTATAGATAGATTATAAATTATAAATGTTGTCCTTAACGCGAGATTAGGTCCTATTATTTAAATAGTGTATTTTTTTTTGATAGTTTTAAGTTAGGTAAAGGGTGGTGTAATATATTAGGAATTTTCACTGTTAAATGTGGCAACGTCGTTGCATTGGTCTTTTGGGTTTTTTGTATATTTTGGGGAATAAACAAATAGATTGATATATCGGCAGACAGTGTATTTTTCGGAACCAAACAAATAGAAGTATCATATTTTTACGGGTGTTTCATTTACCCTTTTCGCAACATACATTACACTTGGGCACACCAATTTTAAAAGAACTATATTTCTGCTTCCACTTTGTTTTTATCCGTTCGCATTCACAGTCGATGTTATACTTTAATTTTAGGTATTTTTCAATATCCTCAGGTTTTCTGTCATTAGACAATCGTGATACAAATAACCAAGAATAGCTACCTGATGAAGCGGCTTTCAAGGTGGTTGCATCCTCTTTTTTGCCTTCGATTGAGTTTGGTCTCAGTTTTGGGTCCACTTTTTTCTTTTATTTTTTACTGTAAGCTTCTATTTGTTTTTGTTCAACTTCGTTGAAAGCATAGAAAAATCAAGGAAAATAAAAGGGTTTGAGAAAAACATTTAAGAGGTTGAAAGTAGGGTTAATGTCACTGTCATTTTCTTCTTTTTTCTTGGGATGGCTTGCAGTCATGCTAGACTGTTGTTGTGGTCCTAGGGTGGCAAGTCGTTTTGTCCGATGCCAATTTCTTCTTTTGTTTCTTTCGCAGCTAATTTCACGGAATTTTTGGTTTTACCGCTTAGTTTTATTAGGTTAGAATTTTCGAAATTTTCTATAATCTTTTCCGAGTAAGCATTTTTTTCTTTAAGAAGTTTATTGTTTTCTTGAAGAATTTCATTTTTACTCTTTAGTTCGTCCACTAAAGTCTTTAAATACGTAATTTCGATATACTTCTCTGGTTTGGGTTTGTCATCACTTTGTTTAGATTCCTTACACATTAATCGAGTTTTGTAACTTATTATTATAAGTATATTAAGTATATTAACTTTATTATTTAGTGAAAAAGAATGTTTCCACTGCTATAAGGATAACACTGAACATTTCAGGCTATTATTTAGTGAAGAAGAAAGTTTCCACTTCCAATGCTAATAAGTAGGTACGTTTAGTTGAAAATTATTATTTTACACTTCATTTGAAGACCACTTCTCTGTATTGGTTTGTGTTGTAATATTTTAGCTCTTTGAAATTAGTGTTACTAGGAGTTCTTTCTTTAAAGGTAACAAAAATATTAGGTTTTCAAACTTGATACATAGAAATATGGTAAAACAACTTGGCAACGCCTGACGTAGAAACAAAAGCTTATTTTTCTGTAAATGACATTTCTTGCTGTTTTTTATATGGCCATGTATTTGTGAGAGTGGCGCGCAGGTACTGAAAAAATTTTTTTCGAGGGCCGATATCTACCTTTTTTATAGTGAAACACCATTTATGAATATTTTTATTCAATCTGAATTCATATAAGGAGTTACCCATTCCAATATATGCAGTGAATTTCATAACACCCTGTATATATGTTTGTTCTTTGCAATTTCGTCCAAAAGTGTTAATTTCACTGCATTACTCTGGTAAATATGTCTAACTTTCAACTCAACCGTTTTTAACGTTATTGTTGCCTTCTTAGTACCAGAGGACTTGTAGCAGTTGTCGTCATGACGAGCACGAACTAGTTTAATTTTCTGTTTACCCATTAATACATTGTGGTAATCGGCAAACACGCCAAACAATATTGAAAGTGGTATGCGAGAATTAAAGTCTTTAGAAGTTTCGTCCAAGGTCTTGACAGTTCCACTAGGCCAATTCCATCCAGCTATGTCTAGAGCACGGCTTTCCTGCTCATTTAAACAAAGCATATTTTTAACTGTGCTAACAATGCCAGGATCTCGAATCTTTTCAATGTCCTTACCATTAACTTCATAGGAAATGTTGTCAAAGAGAAAGGCGCCAGCATTATTGGTTAGATCGTAAGTAGCGGTCTTAGCAGCGGCGTCTGCTTCCACCTTAAACACACCCTCGATGTAGAGTTGAGCTTCACTCATATCCAAAAAGATATCTTGCTGATTGATAACAATCTCGATTTCGTCATTGTTATTAAAGGAGTTGGTAAAGGGGTGATAAGTGGGCCATTCTTCGCGAATATCCGACTCGTCGCTCTTGATTTGATTGAAGATTTGAAGTTCTTCTGACATGGTAGCGGTAAAGACTACTTCTAGACTGCAAATATAATATATTTGAAAACGTGAGTGATCCCTTCGACTTTTGATCACTGAATGATCTGTCAGCTGAGGTATTAGTGTTTACGTACCTTTTAACTACTAGAACCGTTTCGTCTGAGTTCTAATCGAATTACTTCTTCACCTCGAAAATTAAGAGGTCTAGAATCCTGGTCTACTAGCGTGAGAGTAATGTTATAGATGCTTTTTTGGTTCACAGGTAAATAGATTAGATTCCTTGGTTCGATATTTATACTGTAACCTGGATCGATAGTCGGCGAAAATTCGTAAAGGGTATGTAAGGGATTATTTGTGTAATACGAACCAGAAATTATGTTACAGTCGACTCTAATACTATCAACTTGTATAATATTCACAGGTTGATCTGATTCGTGGAATTTACCAGACTTTAACAGTCGAGGCGAAAATCCCAACAACTTTGCAATACTGTCCTTTGGCTTAAAGTTTATATCGTAAACACTGGTTAACTCACACTTTAACGTATTGTTATTGCGTTTAAGCGATAAGATGCGATTCCGTTCGTCTGCGGAAGCTCTAATATCTAGGAGATTACGGTGTAGAAACTGCTCGATATCTCCCAACTCGTAGGACCCTGTTGGTATTTCCAATACTCGCTTCTGATTATTAACAATGTAATAAAACTTGTTGTGTCCCTCTTCTATATTAGGGATTGTGTTCCAAGGGTCTAGCGAAATTAATGCTAACGAGTAATCAAATCTTGAATCGAGCTCTATGGGAGGTACAAAGTATGCTTCAAGACGGTGAGAGCGTTTATTCAACGATTGCCAAAAAAAAACAAATAATTATTTGTTTTTGTTTTTGGCAATCGTTGAAGATACTGTTATATCCTTCAGTTCACATCTTGTTTTGTTTCTGGTCTTAGACCAAAGTTGTTTTGTTATCGGAAATTTAAAAAATGTGAATTACAGATCCGGTGTCAGTAAGAAAACCCCAAGTTTGCGTAGGATGTTTAAAAACTGTATGTACAGGATGGTTTTGTTTTTATCTTTTAACAAATATTGTTTATTTAAAGCGTTAAAATCGCAAAACAGCTAACCACAGTAGGTATGGCATTACCTGAGACGAAGAAGAAGAATGTGTACATAACCTCACTTTTACATGGATATAGATGACGCACTGTTGTAGTCATTCGATTTAATCATTTATTAAATTGAAAAAAGTTTTCGTACCGAATGAGTCTTGAACCGCCAACCTTCCGATTAGAACTCCAACGCCGTATCCATCGAGCCACCGAAGTATATTAATAATTTAGCCTTTCAAGTCCAAGTCATTCATTAAGCGGCGTAACAAACTTTTTCCATGGCAAAGAGCACAACCTGTTTGAGGTTTAAAGCTCAAAGGCAGTAATGTAAAAATAACAAAATGATGATTTTAAGGATAGGATATAATGACATAATTTATTAGTTTAGAAATTATTAATCTCCACGTAGGTATATCACTCACATGACGGTACTATTAAAATCTATAAATAAAAAATTTAATTACAACGCATTTAAGATTAAGTAGATAATAATGATTAAAGTATGCAGTTTTAATTGCAGCATTGTTAAGAATAATTATAAATAGGGCAGGGTTGAACTATGTATGATGATGCGAATAATATTGTACAGAGTAGCAGCTTAGAATAAAATAAAATATCTTACCCAGGCAGCATCCTCAAAAGTACTACTACATCCAAGTTTTGCTTTCCTCTGACGAACTTTTAAGAACTGAAAGTAATGATAATATTGTATGTGAATGAATATATACGCTACTCTGTGAAATCGATGATAGAAAGAAACAGTACAATAAATTCATGGGTATGGGTTCGAAAGTTATAGAATGATTTAAACGAGCTCACACTTAGGGCAGAGAATTACGTGTAACGTAGTAGAACATTAAAAGAAACAGGGATCGCTAAGTGTTCAGGACAAAATGACTAAGTATATGTGTTTATGTATTGAGGATAGAATGGAGAAGATATTAAAATAGGCTCGCGTGAGGAGCTTTAAAATAGGTTGGGTTTTCCGACAAAATGGTGAAGGTGTTAAAAGTAACAAAGAGGGTTCGTAATATGTAGTTATTTGTGAATAAAAGAAGTTTTAAGAAGTAATTACAAGGATTTGTAAGAACAAGACTATTTCAATAAACTATTTTACATTTGCGTACCCTAATATTTTTGTGCAATATAAACTACACTTTTCCCTGTCTTACTTTAACTGCCTTGAGACAGTCAAAATATTAGCATATCAGTAGTGATAGTTTGGGCGTTCACCATCCTCCGTCCTCAGGAGGAGGTGATGGTGAAACTGCGCATGCGCTATATATCGCCCACGTGGGCGAGTGTTATTTGACCTTGACCTTGAGAAATGACCTTGACCTTGAGTCATGACCTTGACCTTGAGAACTGACCTTGGCCAACTGTCACCTGTCATACGTCATCTGTCAACCGACATCTGTCAACTGTCATCTGTCACCTGTCATACGTCATCTATCAACCGCCATCTGTCAACTGGCATCTGTCAACCGCCATCTGTCATCTGTCATCTGTCATATGTCAACTGTCATACGTCATCTGTCACACTCTTGGGCGTTAGCTACTTTGGTCTTAACTACTTGGGACTGGAACTACTTGGGGGCTTTAACTACTTGGACACCAACCACTTGGGCACTATCGATTGGGACCTAACTGCATCGGATATTAGTACTACTACTCCTTAAGAATATTATTAGTATTAAGTATTTGAGGGAAAAATGACGTCAAAAACTTTTTTCTTTATTTTGCCGATAGTAGGATTAGAACCTGGGACCTGCATATTACAACGTGGAATTACCAACGCTCTAGCCGACCTGGCCATCTGCTTCACATAAAATATTGAGTTCCGAACATAAAGGCTTGCGGCAGCTGGGAGGCAAGCAGTTGTTGTTTTTAGCGAAGTCACGATGATAACGATATGTAATAAATGGATTAAAGGAAGAAAACACACAGTAGTGTAGTAGGAAAATTATTTATTTAGCCACAAGATATATCTATATTTAGCAACCTTATATACAAAATTAGTTAATAATATTAAACAGGTTACTGCTACGAATACAAGTAAACTAGAAATACTGTTCAGAGTTTCGGAGAAAGATGGCGTTAGTGTAGAATTAGCAGCAGCAGGAGTACGAGGTGGGGATGTGGTCTCATTCTTGCACTCGCTAAGGAACGTCATCCATCCTGTTTCACCAATCGTCGAATCTTGAAAGAGAAAGTGAACCTTGTAGCGAAAAGAGCTGCTGCTGCTGTTTGATTCAGGTATCGTAGTGGAGAATACAAACATGTGATCAGCGTTCTGCGGGTTGAAATCCAGCGGAATCCATGGTCTGCTAGCGTTACAATCTCCAAAATCGAACAAAACAGAGGCGTTTTTCACATTTAAAGGTCGATATACGTAGAAGACGTTGTGTACTACTGCAACCAGCAGAATGAAGGACGAACTTAACAGAGCCATAGCTCACGTGAAAATGAGCTAAAGCGTTGGAGAATGGGGATTTATAATATTATAGAGGTGTATCAGTCCACTGGCTAATAACACCAACAGTGGTATTAAGAACAGAGAACTAACATGGAGAGTTCGGAGCGGTTCTGGTTGTGTCTTTTTCAAGCTTCGCGGTGAGGCTTTCCTTTTCTGTGGTCGACACTTCCACAATACTTTAGCTAGTCGACAATGCTTAGAGTACTTATAGTGATCGGTTAGTGGATCATCTCCTTCCTTCCAATCAGCAAACTCGCAATAACAAAATGCACATTTAACTATATCTAATCGCTGGGTGTAATAAAAACCTGCCTGTGCTAAGTCTTTCGGGCTAACGTTATTGGACCAATTTTCAAACGTAATCAGTCTTTCTTCAAAAGTACGAATAACGCCCAGACCGTCGTCTAAGCAATCAGTGCAATCTACACTGCGGCTAGCCATTTGACAACGACTTCCTACTTAGACTAATCGAGCTATACTAAGAAATAAAACAAACAAAATATGTTATATACTTTTATTCCATATCATTTAAAAAACAATGTCGGAAATTATACAATAACTTGGCATTATTACAGGCACAATGCCAAACATTAAAGTCCTTATGGTGAAAACATTCTACAACTTTTTTATATTTACTTAATTTAGGTTCAGTCTTTAAAGGAATACTAAAGATAAGACAAGAATCAAAAATCTGTTTTAAACAAGTTGCCTTTAAATCGCCCTTAACCAGAAATTTAGGAGCGTCATACTGAAGACGGATGTCACGTAAAACACTTTCAAATTGGTTCAAGTCCAAACAGCCAGACTCCCACATTAACCCATGGTATTTTTCCTCCAAATGTTCTACTATCTTGAGATCTTCAGGTTTTAAAAATTTCCTACCATACGGAGGTTTGAAGAGAAAGCTGCAAAATCGTACGCCATCAAACACAGCCAACTCCTTCGGTATAAACCCACTGGCTAAAGGGTAACCTTGAAGATCGATGCAAACGTCCTGACGTTCTTGAGACATCTTGCACACTGGTTAGACTCGAAGGTAGCAGCGACGACGACTGTGTTAAACTAACTTCTAAACAGTTTACAGTACTTAAGGGCTTTAAGTAAGGTAAGATATACCACCACCACCACCATCATCAATATCTCTTGAAACAGGTTTATTCCAAGCATTCAAACTGGATTAGGGTGCGAGGGTTACCACCAGCAGCAGCAGCAGTCAAGCTTTTCCCCAAATATGCTAGAGTATACTGGGTACTCGATCGATTCATGTTGTCAACCAGATCCTGCGACATAGTTTCAGCTATCCGTTGCGGTAAGTATGTTTGAAATAGTACATCCTCCTGGGCTGAGTCAAGCAATGTCGCAACAAGGGCTCTCCCATAACGTGTTGTTACAAATTTCAGTTTTTGAATAGGATACGCTACTCCTATAGGTAGAGTGGAAAGTTTTCTGCATTCGGGAAAGTTCACAACATCACTGTTAATACGAGCGTTAAGTTCCGCTAATGTTTGCTTGGAAATACTCATTGTAGAATGTTGCTAAACAGGTATCAAAACACACGACAGGTCTCGACAGGTTATAACTGTATGCAACGAATGCTGAAACAACTATGAAATCTCTGCTAGAATCGAGCTGTATTTATTAGTGATAGCAGAAGCAGAGAGGGGTAGGAGGAGGAAAGGAGAGAGAGAGAGAGAGAGAGAGAGAGAGAAGGAGAAAGAAAAGAACCTTGAGCTTTAAACTATTTATTAGTATTATGAATCATCAGTATACATATACAGTTTATCAAAGTCATCTAACAATTTTTGCTGGTTGTAATGCAATAATTGCAGCATGTAATAACTTTGCTCGGACGGGTTTAAGTTACACAGATTGGTTACAATTTGAAAAAAGTTTTCCTTAATATCAACAAAACATTGAGCATACTGTAAAATATCATCATAATAGGTTCTAAATTGTAAACGTTTAACTAATTCTAATCTATAGTTAATTAAATGCTTAATGCTAACAATAGAATTTATATCATTACAAGAAAACGTTAAAGTTACATCATTGCTTCCAAGTCGGAATATTCGTTCGTTTAAAAGAATAGCACTGGATACGGTAAAATTTTCCGATGACGACGTTAGCGTTGTTATCGCACTTTCATCAATATCTTCAAACATCTTGTCAATGATCTCCAAAAACTCAATCCAATCAGAATCGCTGAGGGAGACTGGCTGATGTTCAGGTGCTGTAGGAACTAGTTTAACACTTGGGATCATCCCCCTAGCAACACTGAGGCCCACAAGTACTGTAAAATTACCAGTAGGATGGTAAAATTCGCCCAAGAGTTTATTCTCCTTGCGAATTTCTCTATTACTTCGGAGAATCATACTATCTAGATATGTCCAATAGGGTGATGAGCTTTGAGAACTATCGTCTTCTTCTTCTGGAAACTCTGGAGCAGCAGCAGCAGCAGCGGTACAACTTTTACTAGACATGGTTCACACTAAAATAGTGACGTCAATCAACGCATTAGGATTAGTATGAGTGTAGAGGAAACTAGATCCCCACTCCACATTTATTGATGTTAAGTTCGAGAAACAGTAGTTTGGATAACGCCCATCCGCTTCCCATCTCGGTAAATTCGGAAGCTTTTTTCACTAGAGAGATCTGATATTCGCTGTAAAAGTCCTCTAAATTAGTGCTGGGAGAAATAACGCTAAATTTTGTATTAAAAGATTTTATGTCTTGTTCTTGTGTGGATGCCAACAGATATCGACCATATAGCTCCATATTAACTTTAAGCTGGGGATAAATCTTTAAAGGATCAGTGAGTAGAGTAAGAACCGTATCTTTTAGATCTCCTAAATATTGCTTAACATCGGTCGAATGTAAGTCACTTGTCAGATGGTAAGTTAGTATGCGGTTTTTAAAAGCAGTTCGAACCAGGTTTACATGAGAGTACAAGGTTTCGCTACATTGCTGCTTATGTTTTGTGGTACGGTTATGAGCACTACGGGATAAAATTTCAGTATCACACTCCTTGCAATACGGCATGATTTCAACTGACGAAAACCGGAAAAATGTTGACTATTTGTACAGAGATCGGACTTAAACCACATCCTTAACCATATCTATCCAACTGTTATGAGACTTATCAAACCCAAGCCATTTGACATACATCTTTTTACCCTTTTTACGTAAAACTTGTTCAATAAGAAATACGTCAGATTGTTTGGTTTTTTGCAATTCCTCTTCATAGAATCCCCCACTAATGGGTTGACCGCTCGAATCCTCTAGCAAATAAGTCGTTGGATTTGTAATCTTAACCTGAGATACTTTAAACAACTCAGTGGTCCAAATAGGTACATAACCCTTTTCAAACACGTGCTTGGCCTTACTGATGCGAACAATGTCGCCAACTTTGAATTTTTGCTTTCCCACAACCTTTAAACGACTATAAACCGAGTCCAAGATTTTCTTCTCATTACTCTTGCTAACATCCTTCGGCTTCATGCGGATTGTGTGATGTTTGGTGTTATTGTAAGTATTTGTAACTTGTTCCAACAAGTCGATCCATTTATGATTACCATTCAAGGTAAACAACTTAAACAGGTGTTCTTTGAGCGTTCGAATTACTCGTTCAGCAATAGAAGCCTTTAAAATACTAAAGGTACTGTAATGATGTATCCCATGCTTCTTCATAAGACTTTGAAAGCTAGCGTTGTAATACTCTTTCCCATTATCTGTCACCAGCTTTTTCGGAATCCTCCGAGACTGTTTGAGTATATGATCCATAGCATTAGTCACATCCTGAGCATTTTTAGACTTTAGAGGTCTGGTCCAGAGAAATTTTGAAAAGCAATCGATTACAACCAAGATGTATTTAAATCCCTTGTTTTCACGAGCGTACTGATCGAGCTGAGCAAGATCGGAGGCAAACGTATCGTCTAAACCATACTGGATAAATCTGCGACGTTTAAATTTGATTCTAGCGGGTTTATGTAGTTCCTTAACAACTTGTTCTCTAGCATTCGTAATGCCCTTGGCCATTATTTCTCAAAGAATGAGGTTCTGCAGCAAGATATCGAATTATATACGTCTAAATTTTAGATAGTTGGTGGACGGGGAGATCCTTTCTTTGGCAAATCAACTGTTTGTAATAATTTGGAGAGTTCTTCGCGAATCTTTCCCATATCCGTCCTGACTGGTCTGAGAGCATTTTGAATAGCCTGATTGGTGTAAACTTTTAAAAGTTTTTCGAGGTCCTTGAATTGGGTAGAGAGACGATCCAGGTTTGTATTCAAAACTAAAGTCTCACTCTTGAATTTGTTGTCAAGCAGCTTAAGTTGGTCGGATACCGAGTCTACAGAACCCTTATTAGTTTTGGTAAAGGTCTTCATTTGTTTTACAATACTACCGTTAGAGTTGTTTACTTTTTGTTCCAATACTGTTATTTGTCTCAGCATCTCCACGTGGGATACTTGTATTTTATCATTCAGCGATCTATCAATGGTAGTAGAAAGTGAAGTTAGCATACTCTCTACAAACTTTTTATTTACAGCATCAGCGATATCTGCTGGTGATTTAACGTTACAAAGCCGATGATCTCGAATATTGTAATCACCATCTTTTGTAAGAGTGATCAAGTTGGGTGCTTGCAACACTCTCACTCTTTTCTGATTAGACGACGTGGGCAAGAAACGTCCAAACTTATTCATGATTGCGGTACTAAGACATAACAGCTTTAACAAACTTATTTATATAATTCAATTACTCCAAGGTGTTCCAATTCGTTCAAAATGCTCCAAATCTCGTTCATGTTATTATTGTTGCCAACCTGATTGGAAGCGTCTAGCTTTTTAACCTGTCAACCAGCTCATTTACGTCATCATAGTAGACATATTCTTTGGGTTTTTCGTTGTATTCCATTAAGGCAGATCCGGATTTCACAGATCCGGATTTCGCAGACCGCGTTCTGGTCGCTATTTTAACCCCGGGCGAAGGAATTTTACTGGTAGAACCTTTCGAAATTAGTGGTTTCACAATGGCATTGTATTTGTGGGATCTATTACCTTTCAACTGACCATTGTCTTTCAAGTATAAATCTGTTCGCTTTAAAATATCTTTGTATTGTTCTTCATCGGCAGCGGTATTAAATTGAGGAACCTTGAGAAACAATAAATCGTATAGTCCCAGAGTTCCTTTATACGTAAGGGGGCCAACTTGAATATCACCATTCTTTAAGAAATTAACCGGTTCTGAACCTAAGCTCCAAGAATCAGTCACCAAATCATATTTCAGGCTGTTAGCATCTATTTCGCTAGAGTGCGACCAATATAGTTTCAGATATTCTTGAGCAATCGTCGGATACTGCTCGATAAAAGTCTCAAACACTTCAGATTTTTGAAGAGAATCTTCAAAATTCTTTCTTATGTGTTGTGATGATTGTGTCGCAGGATCCTGAGCTGGTTCTTCAAACACATCATCATCATCATCAGCAGCATCATCCCCGTAGTGAGTTTCCTCGGTTAAAAATTGTACAGGAGGTTTCACTTCTCGAGTTCCTATGGGTGGTTTAACTTTTGGTTTTACACCAACATTCTGTTCCCCTTTAATCTTATATTTCTTAGATTTTGCAGTGGCGGCGGAAGCACTCACAAGCTTAATCAGAGGATCGGTAATCGGCATTAATAATTTATTAAGAGCTTCATCTTCTTCGCCTCGCTCCAATTTTAATGCAAAATACTTCTTTCTTATTGTTCGTGCAGCTTGGATAATCCTACGTTTAACGTCTTTATCGAGCTGGCTCATGGGGGTAGACATACTAAAAACAGACCCTGTTCTGGAAAAACAGCTAAAAAACAGACCCTGTTTCGGGAAAAACAGCTAAAAACAGCCCCGGTTCTGGAAAAAACAGCTAAAAAACAGACCCTGTTCTAGAAAAACAGCTAAAAACAGACCCTGTTTCGGGAAAAACAGCTAAAAAACAGACCCTGTTCGGGAAAAACAGCTAAAAAACAGACCCTGTTCTGGAAAAACAGCTAAAAAACAGACCCTGTTCGGGAAAAACAGATCCTGTTCTAGAAAAACAGCTAAAAACAGACCCTGTTCTGGAAAAAAACAGCGAAAAAACAGACCCTGTTCGGGAAAAAACAGCTAGGAAACAGCTAAAACAACTCCTAACCAGATCCTGTTTCTCGAGACTTAACACATCTAGCTTCTAGAACGTCAAGTGTCACACTGAGTCTCGAGGGTTTAGAGTATGATATATGTATCAAACTTGCTACGATATCGGCCTTTAGCAATATCATTGTCTTTCACCATTACTAGGAACCCATACCGATCCTTCCAACATTCGGAGCAAATATGTTTAAATGCATCGAATGTCATGTCTGTATTAACGTGATCGTCGTAGATATGTTTCAAGTTTAAGTCGTCCTGCTTAAATAAAATTAATACATTGGCATTATCACGAACCAGCTGTTTAGGTATTTTCGAGTAAGTTTGCGATAAATAGAATGAATCAATCGCATGATGTCGGCCCATACAAAAATAATTACGTATTTTATCCTGCTTCTCACATGCTACGTCATCAAATATGAATACAGAGTGAGGTCGGGCACTGGCAGGATCTAAAACTTCATCATTATCGCTGTAGCCGAAATAGCCTAAACGGGAATGTTTCATAGCCTGTTGAAGAAAGTCGTACTTGTCTTGCTGCAGAGATTTGGAATACACGTACACATTCTCGAATTTTAAACCATTTTCATCAATCAAAAGACTAATCATTACATTGGTTTTGCCACAATTACTCGGACCACATATTAACGCTCGAATTGTAGAAGGCAAAAGTTGACCATGTTTGCTGCTGCGGCTCTTTTCTTTTTTCATATCGCAATTATAAACTTGGATTTTGAGTTTCTGCTTCTCTTGACGCATCTCTATAAATACTACTCTACACCCTCCCAGGGCTTCATTACGAATGAAGACTCTGCAGGGTGCAGGTGTGTTAAATACAGCTATCAACAAGCTCCCGTTCGAGCTTCATTTTCCTGGTTATTCCTATTGTGGACCGGGAACCAAACTTCAAGAGCGACTGGCTCGAGGCGATCGACCAAAGAACAAATTGGATAGTGCTTGTCGCGATCACGATATCGAATACGCCAAGTCGACAGAGTTGGAACAAAGACATCGAGCCGATCGAGTGTTGGAGAACCGAGCTTGGGAACGAGTAAAGGCAAACGATTCCAGTTTGGGTGAAAAAGCTTCAGCGTGGTTAGTAACTAACGCTATGAAGGTAAAACGCAAGTTGGGTGCTGGCAAGAAGGTGAAACGCAAGTTGGGTGCTGGCAAGAAGAAGATGAAACCCCTATCATCAGTGGTCACTCTGCTTAAGAAACAACTTCGACATACGGGTACTGGTGATGTTAGGAAGAAAAGGACTCTCAGTAAAATACTTAAAGCTGCGCGAGTAACGGTCAAGAAGGTGGGAGGACGTAAGAGGATCAACGTACCACGAATAATACCCTTACCGAAACAGGGTGGGTTTCTACCACTTATTCCCATATTTGCAGGACTTAGTGCCCTGGGAGCACTCAGCGGAGGCGCCGCGGGGATAGCTAAGGCCGTTAATGATGCTCAAAGTGCCAAGGAGAAGTTGAAAGAATCGAAACGACACAACGAAACAATCTAAGCGATTGCATTGGGAAAAAAGGGTAGCGGCATGTATTTAAAGAAACACAAAACTGGCTATGGATTGTTTTTACGAAAACTGCCAAAAAACTACCAATAAAGCTACCTGACAAACCGTTATCCGATCATGATATTAATTCGTACGTCACTCGATTACAAATACCGCATTTTAGAGGAGTATTTATGCGAGACACTTTACCGAACGCACCCCTCAAAACAGAGTGTGGTGTTATTAATTTGGGTCGGAACACGGGATTCGGAACACATTGGGTAGCTTACAAGAAACACGGTAATCGAGTTGTTTATTTCGACAGTTTTGGCAACTTGAAACCGCCCAAGGAATTTGTCAAGTATGTACATGAAAAATGTTAAAATATATTTTAATTCCGATCAGTATCAGGATTATGGAATGACAAATTGTGGACATCTTGCTCTAACATTTCTCTACAATGAAACTTTATAAATGCGGGTATTGATGCTTATTGACATCAGTCATGTCACAGACATTCACGTTAAAAGGTCGCTCTCACCGACTTGAAGCATACTTTGTACCTCCCATAGAGCTCGATTCCAGGTTTGATTACTCGTTAGCATTAATTTCGCTAAACACTTGGAACACGATTCCCAATATCGAAGAGGGACGAAACAAGTTTTATTATATTGTCAATAATCAGGAGGAGCGAGTACTGGAAATACCAACAGGGTCCTACGAGTTGGAAGATATCGAGCAGTTTCTACAACGTAAGCTCCTAGATCCCAGTGCTCCCGCAGACGAACGGAATCGTATATTCTCGCTGAAACCCAATAACAATACGTTAAAGTGCGAGTTAACCAGTGTCTACGACATAAACTTTAAACCAAAAGACAGTATTGCAACGGTGTTGGGATTTTCACCTCAACTGTTAAAGTCTGGTAAATCCCACGAATCAGATCAACCTGTGGAAATTATACAAGTTGTTACTATTCGAGTAGAGTGTAACATCATTTCTGGCTCGTATTACACAAATAGTCCCTCACATACTCTGTGCGAATTTTCACCAACTGTTGACCCCGGCTACAGTATAAATATCGAACCAAGGAATCTAATCTATTTACCTGTGAACCAAAAAAGCATCTATAACATCACTCTCACGCTAGTAGACCAGGATTCTAGACCTCTTAATTTTCGAGGTGAAGAAGTAGTAATTCGATTAGAACTTAGACGAAATGGTTCTAGTATTTAAAAGGTATTTAAACACTAATACCTCAGTCGGCAGATCATTCAGTGATCAGAAGTCGAAGGGGTCACTCACGTTATCAAATATCTTATATTTGCAGTCTATAAGCAGTCCTTACGGCTATCATGTCAGAAAAACTTCAAATCTTCAATCAGATCAAGAGCGATGAGTCGGTCATTCGTGAAGAATGGCACAATTATCACCCCTTTACCAACTCCTTTAATAACAATGACGAAATCGAGATTGTTATCAATCAGCAAGATGTCTTTTTGGATATGAGTGAAGCTCAACTCTACATAGAGGGTATGTTTAAGGTGGAAGCAGATGCCACTGGTAAGACCGGTACTTGCGATCTAACCAATAATGCTGGAGCCTTTCTCTTTGACAACATTTCCTATGAAGTTAATGGTAAGGAGATTGAAAAGATTCGAGATCCTGGTATTGTTAGCACCGTTAAAAATCTGCTATGTTTAAATGAGCAGGAAAGCCGTGCTCTAGACATAGCTGGATGGAATTGGCCAAGTGGAACTGTCAAGACCTTGGATGAAACATCTAAAGACTTTAATTTTCGCATCTCACTTTCAATCTTGTTTGGCGTGTTTGCATATTACCACAATGTATTAATGGGTAAACAGAAAATTAAACTGGTTCGTGCTCGTCATGATGACAACTGCTACAAGTCCACTGGTACTAAGAAGGCGACAATAACCTTAAAAACGGTTGAGTTGAAAGTGAAGCATATTTACCCGAGTGATGCAGTGAAATTAAGGCTTTTGGACGAAATTGCCAAGAACAAACCGATATATATATTCCGTTTAGAAACTGGGAACTACATGAACTGCCTGCTTTGAGAACAACAAAGCGTGATATTTGGACCGTTAAGACCATGTCTGAGAGAGCCCGATACGTCATTGTATTTTTTATGAAGAAGCGAAAAGATAACTTTGAAGCTGATTGTACCTACTTTGATAATTTAGACATCACCGACGTCAAATTGCATTTGAATTCTGAAGTTTACCCCTATGAGTCGTTAAACCTAAACTTTGCCAATAGACAGTTTGCAGAAGCCTATCAGATGTATACGGACTTTCAAAAAACCTATTTGGAGAAACAACGATTGGAGCCGCTCTTGGATTTTCTCGCTTTCGCTGGCAGAGCCCTATTTGTTATTGACTGCTCCAAACAAAATGAAGCCCTCAAGACTAACACGATTGACGTTAAGTTGGAGTTTCAAAGTTCCGAAAACTTCTCGAAGGAGTCCCGTGCCTTTTGTATAATTATTCATGACCGAGTGCTTGAGTATCAGGCTTTAACAGGTCAAGTACGTGATCTGTTGTAATCAGTTACTATTCAACCCTCTCAGCACGATGAAGTTTGTTGTGGTTGACGTTCAGGGATTCAGCGTTCCAGAATTTCAAGCTAAAGAATTGGCTATTTACGATGGAAAGCAAATACGGAACTATGTTTTCAAACCCGTTCGGCCGTTTTATGAGCTGTCCTATGATTGTCAGAAGCAAGTGATGTTTCTATATGGGAACCGACATAGTTTATACTACAATTCCGGCGAAACCGATTACAATGAACTTCACCGCATTATCTACAACGATCTACGGGATGTTGATGTCATCTATGTGAAGGGACATGTAAAGAAGACCTTCTTACTGGAAACTTTTTCCACGATGAAATATCTTAAGCATATACCCGATATTGTTAATTTAGAATTTACTGGGGGCAGTGTTGCTGTACCGAAATTAGCTCTAAGTAAAACCACTTGTTCTTATCATGGTTTAGAATATTGTTCTTGTAGTGCTGAGAATTCAAAAATCCTGTATGAATATATTAATGATTTTTTACCTAAATAAAGAAGTTAAACTGTATTCCCTGTTTAATTTTATCCTATATTATTAGGCCCCTTGAGAAATTTGATCATTTAGTCTCGAGCTTATGACAAAGACAGTCGACTTGTCAGTTAGATTAGACGAGCATTTGAAAAAAATACGCAAGCTGAAAAGAGACATTAAGTTTTACCAAGAATATAAATCTGTGGTTAGATTGTTTTCGAAACTTACCATTTAAATTTACCAATGGCGGCCTCCTCCTCCTCCTCTTCCGGCTGGGATAAGGTGTTTGAATCTTCCTCTAGATGTCCTGATGTTCCAGCGGTAGTTCTTAAGACTAAGCCTAACCGAGTTTACGAGATTGATGACTTTATAACTGTCATTTTTACTACGTCCGAAGAGGAACGCAAACAAGTAATTTTGGACACTATTGGTTATGGCAAAATTTCTTTCTCTAGTGAGGAATTTGAAGAATTTTTAAGCACTTTTGATTGTTTCAATACCCATTGGGTAGATATATTTATGATAATTGGACAGTACACGCTAGTGTTTCATCGCAATGGTGAGAAGAGAAGTCTCAAGTTTGAAGATGCCACAACAGACAAGTATCTACTTCGATGGACCGAGAAGCTAATACACCTATTTGCAAAACATGTTTATGAATTGTATAAGCTTAATATTGAATATTATACTGTTACTAAATAAATAGTCTAACGTTAATTTGTTTTTCTTTGTTCTAACTAAGGAAATAAAACACCAATATAAACACAAAAACCCAACATTTATTAACGGGTAAAAATTTAAAAAAGTAAAAAAGTGACCGAACAGTGGCCCGTAACTCGTAAATAGAGTACAATCGTAAATAGGAGACAATAAACAAACAATATAAAAATAGGGTAAGCTTGGGTAAAATATACATATAAAGTAACTAGGTAAATACATTGAATAGGATAGATTAGGGTAAAATAAATACAATAATTAACTATCTAAAATAAATTACTAGCCTAATATCACAACCTCTAAAGTCACACACATTTAGCTATCAAAGGTGATTGATGTAAAGTTAGCTATCGGTGATCAGTCTTAACCCATGGAATTTCCGATTATTCCTTATACTTTTCAATATCTCGATGACCCCAAGCAAGCGTGTTCTCTAAGTCACCGGGAATAAGATAGCGCTTATCGTCCGCGTGTGATAGCGCTACGTTATTTTTCAGTTCGACATACATATCGTGTAAATGTGAACGGAAAGTGTTCATTTGTCGATGAATGTGAGTTCCTTCTACGTCAACCGCCTCCCTATAATCATCAAGAGTCAGTTCTTTCTGGGTGACGTAGTCAGGAACTCCCTTAGCTTTTTTCGTTAACTTTCCCTCCACATTTACACAATATGCCTTCGCCCCGGTACCGTAGAAATCCCAAATGATTTTTCCTGCATACTCATCTTTCATTTTACCCAAAATTGATTGGTTTACAGGAACACCATATGGGTTATCTGGGGAGTAATTGGACGTATCGAATCTATCTAAATTTTCTCGCATGTCATGGTAGAAATTTTCGGTTGTAATTTTTAAAACAAGGGAATCGGTGTCAGTGTAGAGTAATACCGCGTTGTTGCCGTATTTTGGCTTAATATACCCGTACAAAAAGTCATACATAATAGTCTTGGATATTTCCAAGATGCTAAAACCTACGTAAATAGGTTTATTATATGTGACTTTTTGTTTTTTCATCTGGATAGCTACCAGGTTTTCGTTGAAAATAGTACGGTCTTTAAAATGAGGTTTCGAGATTAACGCTTCGGCTCCCAACCTTCTACCAATATTTTCCCAATGAGAAACAAGTTTAACATCTACCCGTTTCTCCACATTTTCCATCGTTTTACCAAATACAGCGTTGTTCATAAGTTTGAAGAAATCCTTTTGAAACTTATTTTTCGCTTTATTGCGCATAGCTGTGTTGAGATCAATGTATTTCTTTAACCATGGTGATTGATCAAAAGATATAACGCGATGAGTTTTTGTGAGCTTAAGCCCATAATCTAAAGCCTGACGCAAATTTTGATAATGAATTATATATTTACTCTTAGGTTTAAAATTTGGAATTAATTTTTTGATGTCTTGGAATTTCGATTCTGGTGGGGCTATGGATTCTGGACAAAAGGGTAGTTTGTTGTGTAAATAATGTAACTGTTCGGGATATTCTAAATCTACCTCTAATATATAGCCAGTTTTAGAATCATTCGCGACATTCATGTAATCTAAACTTTGAATTTCGGTCTCATCCAACCACTTAAAATTCCCCGTTGGTAAATATTGTGATAGCGGCACCATATAGATTGGTGGCGTCCAAATACATGATGTAGGAAGTAGGTTTGGAAGCGTCATAATGAGGTATAAATTTATTATTTGCAAAAGCTTTTCTAACACTACACTGACTGACCCCGCCGCGAATACCGTGTTTAAAGAAGTGTACCATGTCTAGATCTGTCAGTAATTCTAAGTTAATTGATGTGGCCTTGAGTGCAGCGTCCATCGAAAGAGCGGGCGCTGTGAAGTACTGCGCAGGATCTAGACCGTAAGTACTATGACACACGTCTCTAAAACTTTCAAAAACATCTGTCAATAATAAAACGTCGGATTTTAAATAAATATCTGAATATTCACCTAAAGTTTTGCAATCAAATAAATTCCATACAGCCCAAGCACGCTTGTAATCCTCTTTGCTAATGTCTTCTTTCTTTAGCTGGTTGTAAAAGTCTTTATGTGATGGTAGTTTAGCATCGTTCAATTTTGCGAAACTATCCACGTAATTATATGGGAAGACACCCTTCTGTCGAATAAGCTGAAACTTATTTTCCTCCGCGAAATATTTTCTAACTTCTCGACATTGTTCTGGTTTTAAATTTTGGCTAAGTTTATCTAGGCCGCTGGCCATGAAGCGAAAACTGTCGAGGAAGCGTAATTTTAAAAATACCTGCCGTTGTTTACCATCCCTGTTTTCGATGTTATCCACCAAAACATGTTTAGTAAAGGAGATGTACTTTTCCTTGTTTTGGGGGATAACATCCAGCTTTTCTTCGTTGGAAGCCAATTCCTTGACAAACAGGTGGGAGTCAAAGTTGGACATATTATGGAAAAAGATGGGTATAAATTGCGGGATTTTGTAATTTAGGTTGCATACAGAGTGGGCGGGGCCTTTATAGCTCCCTACCAAGTGGTCGTGATCGTGCACGCGATCGTTTAATGCTACATCAAATGGCTTTTCGCAAATATGACACACCCTAGCTTCTTGATGCTCCCTCTCTTGTTCCGCAGAAATAGGTGTCATGGGTACTACTTCCTTCATAAAGCGATTATAGATTGATTTACAATCAATCTCTAAGCGTTTTACGAATTCTTTGTTAGCATCCGGACCCCTATAACTTTGGTAAATCGAATGAGCATCGTCAAAGTCACATTTGATGTAGTAACCGAACGAGTACGGGACATGTTTGTGCGTTCTCACAGTGTATGACGTATCGGGATCCTGCGCATTTTCCTCTGTATCCAGGGGTTCAAGGATTGTCTCGAAATCGGCATAAACAACGAAAGGTACTTTTAATTTCTTTTCAAAGTTTGTAAATTTCAAAATATTCTCGGGAATCTCTTCGCCGTATTTATTTTTTTTTAAATTTGTCGTTGGGACTTTGGCTAAAACGTGCCCGCAATCGTGCTCCTGATGAGTCTTTAATTTTTGTTCTGAATCAAAATACGATAAACAACCATCACATAAATACTTGGTAGCATGGTGTAAGGATAATTGTCTTGAGATCAGGCGCGATAAACTTCTTATTAAGCAGTAATGACTATTACCATAGTCATCACTGATTACTAACAAATTTACATGTCGCTCCCTGTTACGAGAATTTGTAAAGTATAAGGGCCCCACGACTTCAATAATATTTTTACCATCTTCGAACAGTTTTTCCACCCCATATACGTTGATAGAAATATTATTGAGTCGTTCAAACTTCGCTACATCGGTAAGTTTAATCGGAAATTCCATACCTGTAAAGTCCAACTCGTTTTCAAAAGGCAAATAGTTCGCGACTCTATTTGCATTTTGAGTCCAATGAAGTGGATGTAAGGCAGCTAGGACTGACCACATGAAACATTTTTGATCGGTGTTCTGGATGTTTAAGACAGCTTTCTTTGCTTCAATCTCCTTTGGCAGCGGGATGTAGGAAGATGGCTTCAGAGGCTGGATCTTGTTGATTCCTAATTCTAAGTGGAGAAGCTGCTGAAGCGCCCACCCTGTAACAATAGAGATATCAATTAGCGAGAAATCTTAAACAGTTTGAATTTTTTTTGCAATAGTTTTACACTTACCACTATCCTTTTCCTGAAATTCGGAATACTTTCGGTCTAGGATGACGATGAACTGCTCACACAGCTCCTCCAAGTCCGTAGCCCCATTCACCATCTGGTACTTGCTGTTGAAGGACTTTACCTCTGATGACTCGCCCGACTGCAGGAGGAAGCGGCCGAAAAGCTCCAGTCCGACCTTCAGCTGGTCGTACTTTGCGCGGATGTCTCCCACCAACTTGACGAATTTTTGTTTCAGATGTCGTAGATACTGCTTTACGTTGGTGAGATCCTGGCTTGAAGTAAGTCGGTACGTAGCAATTCGGCTCCTGAACGACGTCTTTACCAACTCTACTCCTTCCTCCTCCTGCACCACGCAGCATTTCTCTCGATGTCCCAGGGTCCTTAGATGGGCACCCCATCGGTTCGTAGGAACATCTAGTTTGCATGTTTCACAATACTGCGTGGACGATGTTGTTGGTTCTGAAAATCGGAAATGAATAATTAGTATCTGAGTTATAGAAAGAAATTTATTCTTTAGACCATCAGAAATTTAAATTTTAAATACTCACCATCTGTCGAAACGAGTCTTGCTCGTTTCGCCATGGATGTCTGCGTGGCATTAGCTGGTCTTTTGGGAGCAGGGTGTTTCTCCTTCTGGTGACGAAGAAGAGCCCCCTCCGACTTGAAAATTCCACTGCAGACGTTGCAGATCTTGACCGCTATGCGGCAATCCCCATGACGCTTGAAGTTGTCCTTCCTGGTAAATGTACGATCGCAATATTGGCAAACAAACATTTTCTATAAAAAAAAAATATTTTTACTGAGGGTTGAGGTTAGCAGCGATTGATATTTTTAGTTATTTCATACTCTTGCGCAATATTATTTTTTATCCTTATAGAACTATTGGCTTATGTGGTAGATGAACGCCCACATTATTATTTTGTAGAAATAAAATCGTTTTTACAAGTAGCAGTTACAAAGACACAACTATAATTTTTTAATAATAGGACTGACAGAGTTGGTGTATTTTTAACACTACTCTAAACGCAATTACTAATTTTCGCTAAATCATAATAAGACATAATAAATTTCCAGCGCAGAATTCCTACTATCACTAACTTTTATTTGTTTTTTGATATAATGAATAGAAATAAATGTACTTACCAAATAATATTACACACACTTTTCAACACACAATGAAATAAAGCAAGCGTGTATTTTTTCACGAACTGACTGTTCTGCAAGAAACCTTGGAAACGACTATTGAATCAACTGTTGGTTTCCCCATTAAGAACACACTTAAACAATTAAAACGTTGGTTGTACTGGCCTTGCCTCATGCCAATTAGATTAGCGCGGAAAACACGTTTAAGCAATTAAAGCGGTTGTCGCGTTGACCTTGCCTCATGCTTATCAGTTGGTTCACGTTACCTAGTAGCATATTACTAATATTGTGGTATACAGCGTGTAAAAATATTAGAGTATACGGGGTGATTTCTATCTTATTCCGCAACGATCATTGACAATGGCCACTGCATTGCGGATAGTGTTGCGAGCTTTAGCAGTAATCTAAGTGAGGGATGTTTAAAACAGTTTAACAAATAGAAGGATGCCGTCATCATGATTGAACTCGAGGATTGTGGAAATTTTAACATTTTCTTTATGTTATTAAATCCACCAATATTCATAATTTCTATAATTAATCGAAAATTTACTATACGGGGATGATGTAAAAAACAACAACAGCTACAAGCCTACGCCTAAACGGCTCAACGGATTTCGATGCCATTTGGGGAATATATTTTATTCCTCCTACCCGTCATCCCTATCTAAGCAAAAAAAAAATTTAAGGCCCTTCTGGCCTACGCAGGAGAAATGGTCCAAATGGCCTTAATATTTTGGAGGGTTTTGAACCTGTATATCTAATGGTCTTTATGACTTCTATCTAACACCAAAATTTTAATTCTTCAACACTTATCGTTTACGTGCTAGCCGTAATTTAGTTTTTATTTACCGTCATCCGTTTCTGTGCTCCTGATACATGAAACACTTTTGTAACCCTCTAGCGCCTAAACGGCTCAACGGATTTCGATGCCATTTGGGGAATATATTTTATTCATCCTACCCTTCATCCCTATCTAATCCCATCCCTAAGGAGTAGTAGTACTAATATCCGATGCAGTTAGGTCCCAATCGATAGTGTCCAAGTGGTTGATGTCCAAGTAGTTAAAGCCCCCAAGTAGTTCCAGCCCCAAGTAGTTAAGACCAAAGTAGCTAACGCCCAAGAGTGTGACAGATGACGTATGACAGTTGACATATGACAGATGACAGATGGCGGTTGACAGATGACAGATGGCGGTTGATAGATGACGTATGACAGGTGACAGGTGACAGATGACAGTTGACAGATGTCGGTTGACAGATGGCGTATGACAGGTGACAGTTGGCCAAGGTCAGTTCTCAAGGTCAAGGTCATGACTCAAGGTCAAGGTCATTTCTCAAGGTCAAGGTCAAATAACACTCGCCCACGTGGGCGATATATAGCGCATGCGCAGTTTCACCATCACCTCCTCCGGAGGACGGAGGATGGTGAACGCCCAAACTATCACTACTCATATCGTTTATTACAACATTTAATCGTTATTTCAGCGATTTAAAATGTATAGTTCCTCAGCGACTGATAAGATGATACATAAAATAGTAAACTAGTATTAACGAAAGAAAAGGCTGCGAATGTTACTTGTCACTGATCATTTTAGGTACATCACTTGTCATTTGGCACATGTTAAATGTCAAAATCAAGATTTGATTTAGATCACGTGTTGAGGATGACGTCATAACCCGTGGTTAGTTATTGTATTTTAATGTTTAATGACTAGGACTGTCGAAACGAACAACATGTAGAGGAAGTAGAGGACAATAATTTTATGCTGACATCTTTTTAGTCATTAGCTTGTAAGAATGCTTGTCTGTCAGTTCGTTTGTTCGCATAACTTATTAAGGAGGTTATTCCTACGTTGGAACGTATTTAGTTGAGGGCTTCCGGTCAGTCTTATTTTATGAACGTTAATTATAAAGTTCTGGCAATTATTACAAACATTATTAAACATTATACAGGTATAATATTTAATATAATATTTATAATATTTGTTAAACTCATGTATATAACAATTGTAAAATAACACCTTAACACCAGACGTGAACTGATCCCTCAAGCGCGCTCCAGCTCGATTTTTATGGATAAAAACGATTCTTTCAAAGCAAAACCCGTGTTTACTTAAACAAATTAATTCTATATTTTTAGTTTCTTTATTAATTACATTTACTTTACAATTTTATATATTTGTTATATCCGAGTTTATTATTTAATTTCAGTCTGTTCTTTGCTTCTTATATCCATAGGACTCAGAGTTACATCAGGAAGAAACTTTCTCTTCACTGAATTCGGTCTGTACAGCCTGGTTTCCGTATTTGTTGTTGCAGTATGGTCTTTCGTTCGTCGAATGTTCTTTGATATAATAAGTACTAGGTCTGTCTTGTGGAGAATCATATTTTTTATTGTTTCAAAATTTATTAATTTTGATGCAGCATAATTTGAAGAGATACCTTTTACCTTGCAAACTACTTCTCCTGTGTTGCATTTTGTCGAGTGAACTTAATGCGTAATTCTTAGGACCTCCAGAAACGAACTTGGTGATATAACTACCGGAACCATTGCACTCTAATTCATTAGTCAGATCTCCGATAAATTCACCTGTTGGTAAATCAATCTGACCCGGTCTGGACACATAAATTACAGAGTCCGTGTCGTAATAAAGGACCCCGTCTTCGAGTTGTTGAAGATAGCTGTATAACTTCAATCTAGCCAGTGCCGTTACGAAAGCAGCAATAGACACATTAACAGTAGATAGTGGATCAGATGATTTTTCTGTGTGCTCATAACTAACAATCAATGTTTTTCATTAACAGGGAAATCGCCATTAACATAAATTCCGGAATTAGTAAACAAGGTAAAAAAAATCCTCTTTCATTGTATGTGGAGAGTAATATTCGATTGGGGAAGTGTTTCAACATAGTTTTCGTTAGCCTTGTTATTAAACATGTGAGGAAAATATCCTTTTTTAAAGGTGTCTGGAAGACCGAAAGCTTTGGGCAGTTTTTCTAAAGCCATCGGAAAATAATTTAGCTAGTCTATAAATTTGACATTCCCCACCAACATCATAATGATTTTGGTTCCTCTCATAATAAGTTCAGGTGTTAGATCGGTTTCAGTCGGGATGTAATTTAATATAAATTGGTGATCAAATGCTTGACCATTGTGCGCAATAACAATTACTTCTTTAAAGTTCTTCCTAATCTGTAGCACGTGTTGTGTAAAGGCCTCTACCGCGTGTGAACCTTTCAGCTTTTGCAATCTGATGCCACACCTCGTACAAATATCAATCGACCGTGATTTTATGCACATGTCGCAACACTGTTGAAATACACAAAGATTGACGCTATGACGGATCACACCGGGTTCCATCTCCTCTTCTTGCTGTGTCTCCAAATCATAAAATACAAATATTGTATCTTTAGTTTTGGGTTTTCCTGTATCAGGTTGAATGTGATAGAGATGATTGTCGGTAACGTGAGTACGACAGATCTTGCAAAATATCTCCCCACATATATGGTTTCTGGTACTTCGAATTATTTTAAAACATTGATTGCAACTTTTTTCCCATAAGCCAACTTTTAGATGATTTTCGTAACAGTCCTTTCCTTTAAAATACCGATGACAAGAATCACATTTAACTTTAATTTGATCATTAGGACAGAGGGAAGCTTGGAGACAAGATCGACATGTTTTACTACATCTATGTTTATGTTTATGATCATAAGGAATGAAACATTGCTCACAATAATAGCTACACACAAAGGCAGTTGTTAAAGAACTTATCACGTTGTAGTGATTCTCTTGTTACTTTCTGATGACCCCTCAAATAAAATGTCTCTTCCCTTCGACCCATAACTGTAGACAACAATTTTATAGTCCTTAAGATGTTCTCGAAACTTTTCCAGTTCAGAAATTTCAGCTCGCTACCTCCAATAAAGTTTTAGTCATCTCTGTTTGAATTTTTCCAACATCTCTTCTAATTTTAGCTAATGTAGGATCCTTGTCAACACTCGCCATTGCAACAACTAATGCCCTTGGCAAATACATATTTTCCGTGTTCTTGATGGTGATAATTCCTTTTCTCATGCCACATTCCTCTTCAAACTGTTGTAGTTTTTCCTCTGCCTTGACCAGACGGCAAGCGTACACTTGTTACTTTAAGACAAAAGGATTCCGTATTCAGACCCAACGAATTCGACTGATAAATGTTGCTTATCACATTCCAAACATCCTCATAATTTACTTCTTCGGCTGGTTTAAAGCGAAGCCATCCTTCACCACGGCTAAAGTCCTTGGAGCAAAAACTAAATCCAACATAATCCGACGGTTGTAGGCCCTCTGTAGATCTCTGAATAACTTGGTGAATCGCTTCTCCCACCCAGCCAACCGGTTCAACTCCTTCGGGCACAGGTTTCAGCCTAAACTCCAATGCACGACCAGTAACATTGTATCTTCCAACTTTCTGAACGGTATCCTTAATAACAAGAAACTTTTCCATTTTAACTAGACACGTCCGTAAACTTCAGGAGACTAATGCGAAATGCTGTTTGCCTCCTCTATTTATAACTTCGGTTCGTCAGAAAAGAAGGGTGTTCAGAAAACCAACTGAAGCCCTACAAAAGAGTTTCAGTTTTAGTATGCAGTATAATTAAATTATCGAGTACTTACTACCAATATTAATAAATACGAAAACAAGACCCTGCGTTCGAGAAGAATGTTCTCTGTAATAAATGTTTAGGCAGCAGAATAATATTGAAATGTAATGATGTGGGTTCTCACACCTTCAAATATTTTAGTTACCAAGAAAAAACTTAATTACAGCAATGCATGTCTGTAACAATTAAACAATTTACCCCAACATTTTAAAAAAAGAAAGAGAATTTACCCCCACTACTTCGAAATTTAATATTTTACTTATCAGTTGAATATTCTAAGCGTCTGCGACAAAAAAGAGTTATCGTGAATTTACCTATTACCACTTTTCTGTACTTTAGGAAGTTAGATAGAAATATTTTTATACTTACCAAACGAAAATAAATTTCAAAATTTCTAGTGCTTGAGCCTCAGGCACACACTCGCTGTTAAATAAGTAGGAACAGGACGACGGTATCTGTAACAAATATCACAACTTTTACATCTTAGCTGTTAATATTTCGTCTAATTAAAATATTGACAAGCTATAAAAGTGTAAATAGCTTCAAAATGTATCTGAAAAATGCTAGATTTCAACAGCCTGTTTTGTCTTACCATAAAATCGAAAAACTAATAACCTTCTTTTTATCGTTTATTATCTTTGTCTCTCTTTTCTCAATAAAACTAAACACTTGGCGTGGCTGTCGGCTTTTAAAACACTCGAACCGCAGGTGGTCTTTGGGTGATACGGCAAAGCTGCTTGGCACTTTGGCTACCTCGGTCAATGGTTGCGAAACAACTGTAAAGGAAATAGGAAATAAGAAGAAACACAATATAACGCAACGACTTTAACATCCCCAGCGAGCATAACAGCTGGTCCTCCGGCGCAGGTTATACACGACCAGCATACCTATTTGAATGAAAATTTCCTGCTCTGGTATGGACAATACGTACAAAAACAACAGTCATTTAAGCTTGTATTAAACGAATGTGCACCTTCAAAGCAGTACGCTTTATCAAAATAAATGAAAAATTACCCCTTTCCCAACTCTGTCCTTCTAGATCACTCTTAAGCGCCATTTTAAACCTTCACCCCCCTTACACCCTAGTGAGCGTGCTATATCTTAGCAAATTCAAAAGTGTTTTATTCAACTAGGCACAGGGCGCTACACCACACCCTACATTACTACCTACTTATGAACTGAAAAATCAAAATCACGCCTAGCACCCGCTTCCAATACCAAAAATATTCCTCTATAAATAACGAATCTCAAAAATATTACTGTCCTTACTTATTTTTACAGATTTATCTTTCAGCCAAAAAATTTTAAGCCCAAGTTTATCAAAATAAATAAAAAAATTTCCCTTTTCTCAACTCTGTTGTTCTAGTCCGCCTTTCTAAGTGTCTGTTACATAAACCCTTTGCCCGCACTGTCATCAACCCCAAATGAACGCACTAAATCTGAGCATAAGCATTTACTACCAGAGTAACCCGAAGTGTTTTATAAGACTACACTATACCTCTCATCACTAATCACCTAGGTACTAAAAAACTCGCTCCTAGCACCCTTTTTGTTGTTGTAAATGGCGCATGCGCTTTCATCAAAAAGGGGCTTTTTTACCAAAAAACAGAGCAAGAATTACATACTCCCCTTTATCCTATCGTTACAGCTCGCCCTCTAACCCAATAATATAAGTTTGAGCCCTTCCCTAACCCAATAATATAAGTTTGAGCCCTTCCCTCTAACCCTCACAGAGACGTGCTAATGTATGTTCAGTTCCTTGCATACTCTCATCACAAACCCCATACTAAAAAACCCCAGCTCCTAGAAGCCTTTATATCCTGTAGCAACGCATGCGCATCTCATTATGTCCACTATATTTTTAAAAAATTCCTTTAAATGTCAAAACTACAAAAAAATATTTTTCTAGCACAGGTTTAGCAAAAAAAATCAAGTCAAAAAGGAAGTAAAAACATAATAATATGTACATTATCTTCAATTATGAAATAATTGAATAAAAAAAAAATCAATCTCAGATTAGATGGCCTATGTAAAATATGTAAATAGCTTTTTAATTCCCTTCTTCTGTATCCAACGCCTTTTTTATTCTATAGATTAACATTTGTATTAGAAAGGGTCGGAAATTCTAAGTTTTAAAAGCTGATAAATATGTTAAGGCAGGCCTACGTAATACCATTCTACACACCTGTCAATTCTAGCAGTACTGTGTAATATACGCAAGCCACCCACCTTCTCATTTAGATGAATGCGGTTTAAAAACGCCTCTTATTTACCTAATAACAGTAAAAATGTAATGTCCTAAAACGATAATGTAAAAAATTCATATATCAGTTCTTATACCCTGTAGTAAATGGCACAATAATTAAAAGCGCATCCCCTAATTAAATTTTGAAATATTCACACATAAAAATCATTTCGAATAGCTAAAACAAGTAATAGATAATAATGAAGAAAATTAGAGTATTTCCTGTCTCGACAGGTTTTGATTAGTCCGGACAAGTTTAGCGAACTAAGAATAACTGCACTAGTTAAAATCAAAATACTGTATATTTAAAAAGTATTGTTTAGGACTGTTACCTTTTATTATGTTTCCCTAATCGCACTGTGCTTCTTGGATGTACATACTAGGGTATGTAATTCCACAAGAATGTTACTAAGTCCAAAAAGGATAAAAAACAAGCAAATATCTCAAAAACTGAGCCTTTTATCAAAAAAATAAACGCAATTTTATCCCCAGACCCCCTGTCGACTTTGGCAACGCTTTAACACTTCAGGTACGTTTCAAACCCCTACGCCCAAGGGTTCCATCCCTCCACACCACAAACCCCCTCAGGGTATACCTCTAAACTCACATAACGTAGACCGAACTATTAAAATTTAAGCCACCTACCTTATAAACCCCGCCGACTAGACACTTCGCGACACAACACCTTCTACATACTGAAGAAAATTCTCACCCCGCGACCTTATATAGTAAAAAGTCAACTGAAGATGTACGAAATAGTTTAAAAGAGAGGTGGGATTCACTTTACAACACTAAATCCCCCCACTCCTTCATATAAGGAGTAGGGGGATATGATATATATCCATGCGGGCAGCTAAAAACAGCTAAAAACCAGCTAATGACAGCTAAAAACAGCTAAAATCCAGCTAACAGCAGTTAAAAACAGCTAAAAACAGCAAAAACAGCTAAAAACAGTTAAAAACAGCTAAAACAGCTAAAAACAGCTAAAAACACCTAAAAACAGTTCAAAACCAGCTCAAAACAGCTATTTTTAGCAGTAGGAGGTATCATAAGAGAGAGGTCTAATAACAGAGAGAGATAGCATAAGAGAGAGATGGTAGGATGGAGGGAGGGAGGTAGGTAGCACAAGAGAGAGTTCAGGTTTGCGCGTGTGCGCTGTACATACATACGAGTACTAGGGTTTGTAATTCCACAAGAATTTTTCTAAGTCCAAAAAGGATAAAAAACAAGCAAATATCTCAAAAACTGTGCCTTTTATCAAAAAAATAAACGCAATTTTACCCCCAAACTCCCCTGTCGACTCTGGCAACGCTTTAACACTTCAGGTACGTTTCAACCCCCTACGCCCAAGGGTTCCATCCCTCCACACCACATATTCCCTCAGGGTATACCCGTAAACTGACATAAAGTAGACCGAGCTATTAAAACTTAAGCCACTTACCTCATAAATCCCGCCCGTTTATAGACCTCCAGACTAGACACTATGCGACACAACACCTTCCACACATACTGAAGAAAATTCTCACCATGCGACCTTATTATATAGTAAAAAACCAACTGACGACGTACGAAATAGTTTAAAAGAGAGGGGGGGCACTTTAAAGTGAATCCTGCATATATCCATATACAATATGGGTCGGGTTGGATATATGGATTATTTCGTTTATTTTTTAAATTATCGTTTTAATTTAAAGCGCATCTCCTAATTAAATTTTGAAATATTCACACACAAAAATCATTTTGAATAGCTAAAACAAGTAATAGGCAATAATGAAGAAAATTAGAGTCTTTCCTGGCTCGACAGGTTTTGACAAGTCCGGACAAGTTTAGCGAACTACGAAAAACTAGACTAGTTAAAATCAAAATACTGTATATTTAAAAAAGTATTGTTTAGGTTGGGTAACGGTCCAAATTTGCCAGAAGTTATTTACTGTATATATTGTATATATTGCATATTGGTACATGTATTAGGATAATATATTTTTTTGTACGCTTTTGATTAGACGTATTTGTACGATTAGCAGTTTTGGGGTATTAAAAATTAAATAAGAATTTCTTGCATTCATTACGGTCCTGCCATTTCACGTATATGGAGAGCACGCCATCGTATTGAAATTGCCCGGCTAAGCAAACTCCTGCCTCGGGTAGTACAGGAATACTGCAGTTCGTACGACCAGATCCTGCGCCGGCAGATTTAGTACCGCGACGACGCGACGCCTGAAAAATCAATAGATGATCAATTCCAAGAATCGACATGATTTTGTTAAACGTTTCTTTTGGCTGCGTTTAAGTTTTCAGTACGGCTGTCTAGGATCGGTTCAATGACTTCGTTCATTCCAAAGGCGAATACTAAAATTGTTATCCCCTCCAATATTACTGTCGGTATGATGGATGGCTACCGTAATGTTTGACATTTATTTGAAAATATCGTTAATTTAAAAAATTAATTGACGGCTATTTATAGGGATATTCAAGAAAATATTGATGTAAACGTTTATTTTTGGGGATGCTGCATGTTTTGGTGGATTCAATTTTACTCGATGGGTCTTCTTTGGTGATTCACGATTGGATTATTTTCCCGCCATAGCATTTGTACCTTTCTGGGTACTACCGTACGAAGGGAACGGTGTATCGGCCATTTTTCTCCTTGACCGCGCTCGAGATAGGAGAGCTGCTGCTACTTTCTGGAACTATTGGTATTTTTCTTGCCTCCTTCAGTTTTAAGGGTTAAATTGCCTAGAAAGTATTAGTGTAGTGTGAGTTTCGGTTCGTTTTGTCGTTTTACGCACTACTCAGCTTGAAATGCTGGATCCAAGAGCAGATTTTCCAAGTCAACGGCGTGGAAGTCAAATGGGAAAACCAACCACCATCTACTTCTAAAACCTCCCTCTACTTCAGTGAATTTTAACCCTCCAGCTTCACATATACCAACCACTCGATAACCACACAAGATAGTGTGGTTTTTCCCGGGGTTATTTTCTCCAGAAGTTCACCTTGTAAAGGCGTTCCACCTTGGTGGGGGTTCATCTTTGGTAACAGTCCCACTCCTTCTTCCTATGGTGTTTGGCGTAGACTGTGGTGTGCTGTTGGCTCTTCCCGTAGCTGCTACCATCGGAGGAAAGATGACCTTCTTTTGTTGTGCCTGATGAACACATCCCAGGCACCCAAGTAACTTCCGTCTGTACTGTCCCGAATGTATATTGTGGCGCTCCCCAAAAATTTATTAATGCAGTTAACTATCCAAGCCAAAAATGTGCTAATTAAAATATAAAGACAGGGGTGTATTGTTCGAATTAAATATTTATTTATTTACATAATTCGGTAAGAGTAATATTATTAGATTGTGTCAGGTGTATTATTCGATAATAGTGTAAAGTAAAGTAATTAATGGGTATTTAAAAAAAAAGAAAAAAAAAACAGGGAAAAGACATTTGGGTTCTGCGGCATATTTAAGTTTATTATTTAGCTTATTTTGGGTACATGCCTAACTATGTTGGTAATTTCTAATTATTGGTACTGAGGTACTATGTAAACCGGCCGTGATCACGAATGGTACTACTGATTATTCTCTTTTTATATTGAATATAATATTAAGCGATGGATAAGGGACAACTTTACCTTTATTGGCAATAATATTGCGAAGGTTCCCTATCGATCGGAATTCGTCACAGTTGTATTGATTTTATTGGTTCTAATTATATATTTTTGCGATGTACATATGTGCCCTATAACTTAAAGCAACAAATTAAATATTCAATTTAAACTAAAGTATGTCTGCATTTTTTTTTTTTGGCTAATACATGAAGAACTTTGCTACATTTGGTAAGCTTTAGGTACCTTGTAACCGGGTACTAAATCTCTGACGGAATCGGGTATTTTCTTAGGTTACTGGCGCCCAGATATTTTACGGTTTATTGTACTTGAACCGCACGACCACTCCCGACTTGCGGCTGGCCTAGCATTCCGTAAAATTTACCACCTTACCGCTTCTGTTTATAGGAGGCTGGAACCCCCCTATAGTTCAGATAGGTGGCAAAATTTATTTGGCGCCCAACGTGGGGCCATAACGCGTACAGTGTTGCCATTTTTCAAATTTCCCTAAATTTAAGGAATTTTCCTTTTTTGATTTTTTTGCCTTCTTATCCTGTTTTGGCTTCTAGGGATTGTTTTCTAGCTCTTTTGAACTAGTAATTACAAACCATTTGTTTTGCATTTTTTTTTGGGAGCCCATTCGTTTATTTTAGTACACTGAGTTGTAGTTACCGCTTTTCGTTAAATATTTTGGTGTATATTTTTTCCCGCGTATTATACTTACCTAAACGGTGGTGATATCGATTTTTTTTATCTGAAAATTGAACAAGGGTTAGTTATAAAAACAAGTGTGTGTAAAAAAAAAAATAATAAAAAATAAAATAAATTAGTGTAGTGTGACTACAGTGATGCCTTAGTGTGATAGTGTTTACTCTAGTGCTATTCTGGTATACAGCTTATAATAATAGACTGTTAATTAAAATTTGTGAGAAATTAGGAATACTACTTTAACATGACGATGAAAATGGAGGTGAGCCGTTTGGATCGAGACGAATTTGAGTACGAACTCACCTTTAGAGGAATAAAGGTCACTGAGGAGACTACTGTGGCAGAGATGCGCAAGACCTTACGTCAGTTATTAAAACTAGAAAAAAGTGGATCAGTTTTAACTTACCCCACATATCCTTATGACTTCGCAACCGATTTTAAAGCTCTTAAAAATAAAATAACAGAAATTGAAGAACTTGTAAAGAATTTTGCTGATACTTCGGAGAGTGGACAGTTTTTAAAGATATCGTCTAAGCTGTGGCACGCCTATCGTAGAGCAGATCGTAGCAAGCCTGATAGTGATGAGAAAACAGGTCAACGGTCCGCTACAATTGTGTCAATTTTAGGTCTTCACTCAACTTTACAGCATAAAGCAAGGAAGTACAAGCGTCTTTCTCACACTCATAGTCCTCTGGAATTGGCCAATTTGTTGTCCTCGACAAGTGTTGATGATGAGGAATCTTCTACCTCAGAAGAAGAGAGTTCAGAGAATGAGGATGATAATGAAGAAGTGGGAAATATATTGCCACAACCCTCATGCGTACCTGTACCTAGGGATACACCTAAGACGGTCCCAGTCTACTTATGGAACCTTAAATATGATGGTGAGTCCACGTCCTTGAATTCCTTCTTAGAGAATGTTCTCGAATTAAGTATTTCCAGAAATGTATCTAAAGCTCAGTTGTGCGCTTCTGCATCCGACTTATTTATTGGTAAAGCCAAGATATGGTATAATTCTATTAGAGATCGAGTTAGGTCCTGGGATGACTTGGTAGTTGACTTAAGAAGACAGTTTCTGCCAAGCGACTATAATGATCGCCTCTTTGATGAGATCAAACAGAGAACACAGGGTCCTAAGGAATCTATTGGGTTATATATAGCAACGATGATAAACATGTTTAATCGATTGACTTGTCCAGTAACAGAGCAACGAAAACTTAAGGTTCTACTGAAAAACATTTCCCCATTTTATCAGAGTCAGTTGGGATTGGTGAAAGTGGAGTCTGTTCAGCAACTTATTGACTTGGGTCGGCAGTTAGAAGAAAGAAAAGAAGCCATTGAAAATTTTGTTCCTCCTCCCAGGAATAAGAAAATGTTAGAACCAGACTTGGCCTATGTTTATAGTGATGGTGCTTCGACGAGTGCGGCGAGTGGAGTTTCGTGCTCCGAAATATTATGTTGGAATTGCAAGAAAAGTGGTCATCGAGCATCGCAGTGTAAAGGACCAAAGAACAAATATTGTTTTAAATGTGGTAAGCTTGGGTATACTGTCCGTTCTTGCCCTAGTTGTTCCGGCAATTCGGGAAACGGGGATCGGAGACATTAATGGACCGTGACATGTCTCGAATTTCAACGGTCACCAGTAGTCCAAGGTTAAATTCTTCCCAACAAGCCATTTTGGACTTTGTATTATCCCATGCCGAAGGTGACGAGCGACCTTACTTGTCAGTCAATATTTTGGGGTTGACACTGCGTGGATTATTGGATAGCGGAGCTTCTGCAAGTATAGTAGGTGGACCTGGGTGGTCTTTATTAAAACCGCTAGGATTTCAGCTTAATGAACAAGACAGAGTGTCCTGCACGGTTGCTAATGGTGATAGGTGTGAGAGTATCGGCTCTCTAACTTTACCGGTGGAAGTTGAAGGCCGTATAAAGGTCATTAGGGTCCTCATTATACCAGAATTACATCATACGCTGATTCTGGGCGCAGACTTTTGGAGGCGTATGGGAATTGTGCCAGATCTGAGGCATGGCAGCTGGGAATTTTCCGCAGATAATTATCAAAAATCTGTATCCCTTGATTGTAGTGCTTTACAGCCAAGAACCGAGCTGACTCCTGAACAATCTCAAACTCTTGAGGAATTCATATGCAGGGTATTTACTGAGATGGGTGATCGCCTCGGATGTACACACTTGGTCGAACATCATATCTGCACAACGTCAATGCCCATAAAGCAAAGGTACTATCCAGTATCTCCAATGATGCAGGCACATATTAATGCCGAATTGGACATACTTTTGGAGGAGGGTATCGTGGAACCTAGTTGTAGTCCCTGGTCTTCTCCAATCCTCCTTGTCAGGAAATCTGATGGTGTCTCCTGGAGAGTCGTAGTTGACTACCGTAAGCTGAACCAAGTTACGGAAAAGGACGCTTATCCTATTCCGTATATCTCAGCCACTCTGGATAAACTCCGAGACGCACGTTACTTGTCATCCCTCGATATCAGATCTGCGTATTTTCAGGTTCCCCTGGCCGAGTCGTCAAGACCCCTTACAGCTTTTACAGTGGCTGGTCGTGGACTTTTCCAGTTTCGTAGACTTCCAATGGGATTATCTAATGCCCCTGCTACCTGGCAGCGACTTATTGATAGAGTGCTAGGACCTGCCTTGGAAGATTATGTCTTCGTGTATTTAGACGATATAATTATTGTTACTCCTACCTTTGAAAAACATATGGAGGTTTTGGCGGAAGTTTTGAAGCGTCTGAAAGCTGCCAATCTTACCGTTTCTAAAGGGAAGTGCAAATTCTGTCTTCCCGAGCTTAAGTATCTGGGTTACGTCGTTGATCGTAATGGTCTACACGTGGATCCAGAGAAAATCAGTGCTATTTTGCAGATTCCGTCTCCATCTAACGTAACTGAAGTGCGCAGAATTATAGGGTTAGCTTCTTGGTATAGACGTTTCGTCCCCAATTTTTCTTTGTTAATAGCTCCTTTGTCGAATCTGACCCGGAAAAACCAACCATTTAAGTGGGACCACACCTGTGAAGATGCTTTTCAGGCTTTGAAGGATTGTCTTGTTTCCGCACCAGTACTGACTTGTCCGGATTTTTCCCTACCTTTTATAGTACAATGTGATGCGAGCGGTTTCGGCATTGGCGCCGTGCTTAGTCAGCAGCATCCAGATGGAGAGAAAGTCATCGCTTATTGTTCTCGATCTTTAACTCGTAATGAAAGACACTACACTGTTACCGAGCGTGAGTGTCTCGCTGTAATATGGGCAATAGAAAAATTACGTCCGTATTTGGAAGGCTCAAAATTTACTGTTATAACCGATCAACACAGTTTAGTATGGCTAAACAATTTAAAGAATCCAACTGGTCGTCTGGCGAGATGGGCTATCCGTATGCAGCAGTACGACTATACAATTATCCATCGAAAGGGGAAAGAACATATAGTTCCGGACACACTTTCTAGAACTGTTCCAATCCTTGACACTTTGGAATCCAGTCGAGAAGAGGAGAAACAGCTGAAGGAAGTTAAAGATGCCTGGTTTCAAGGACTTTATCAGAAAGTATTAAAATTTCCAAAGAAATACTCCACGTTTCGTATTTCTGGTGCGCGACTGTTCAAATACGTAAAACCAAAGTTTCCGGAATTGGCTAGTGACAGGGATTCTTGGCGAGAAGTTATTCCTTCCGAGAAAAGGAAACTATTGATTCATGACGCGCATAGTTCGCTTTGTCATATGGGAGTTTTTAAAACATACCAGCAACTTTGCAAGACAGTGTATTGGCCCAAAATGAGAGCCGATGTTGCTGCGTATATTCGACGATGTCGTGTGTGTATTTCCATTAAACCGGAACAAAAACAACCTGCTGGACTTATGCTTAGTTCTCAGCCCTCTATTTCTAAACCATTCCAGCTTATTTGTGCTGATTTGGTGGGACCTCTACCTAGATCTGTTTCTGGGTTCTCATACATTTTCGTTGTCTCGGATTGCTTCAGCAAATTTACTTTGTTATTTCCGTTGCGTTCCGCAATTGCTTCAACTATTTGTCGTTTTAAGGAAGATTACGTCCTGTTACTTTTCGGATGTCCTTCCAGAATTATTGTTGATAATGGTGTTCAATTTCGATCCAAAGAGTTCAAGACTCTTATGCAAAGATATGGAGTTTATATAAAGTATACTGCGAACTATCATCCGCAGGCAAATCCATGTGAGCGAGTAAATAGGGTTATAAAAACTATGATTTGTTCTTATGTATCCGAAAATCATCGCAATTGGGATAGGTATCTGGGAAGCGTTGGTAGTGCGATTCGCTCTGCTGTTCATGAAGTAACCGGGTTTTCGCCAAATTTTATTGTTTTTGGCCGAGAGCTACCAACAATTAATAAGTTGGAGAATTCAGATTATCCGGATATCCGGTAAGCTTCGATCGTACTTCGGTGGACGAGAAGCGTACTCAAGGGTTTAAAAATTTGTATGCAGATATTAAGAATAAACTGACCTTGGCTTACGAAAAGAACAAGAAAGTTTATGATCTTCGTCGACGTGACGAGCAGTTCTGGCCTAATCAACTTGTTTGGCGGAAGAACTACGTTCTTTCGGATGCCTCGAAATTCTTTACAGCCAAACTGGCTCCAAAGTTTATTGGACCATTTACCGTATCGAAAAGATTATCGCCTTGGACTTACGAATTAAAGAATGATAATGGCAAGTATTGCGGTGTTTGGCATATCAAGGATCTCAAAGCACATCCACCTGACGATGAGTAACGTAATTAAAGATTTTGGGTAAAATCTTTTCTAAGCAGGGGGGAATTTGTAACGGTCCAAATTTGCCAGAAGTTATTTACTGTATATATTGTATATATTGCATATTGGTACATGTATTAGGATAATATATTTTTTTGTACGCTTTTGATTAGACGTATTTGTACGATTAGCAGTTTTGGGGTATTAAAAATTAAATAAGAATTTCTTGCATTCATTACGGTCCTGCCATTTCACGTATATGGAGAGCACGCCATCGTATTGAAATTGCCCGGCTAAGCAAACTCCTGCCTCGGGTAGTACAGGAATACTGCAGTTCGTACGACCAGATCCTGCGCCGGCAGATTTAGTACCGCGACGACGCGACGCCTGAAAAATCAATAGATGATCAATTCCAAGAATCGACATGATTTTGTTAAACGTTTCTTTTGGCTGCGTTTAAGTTTTCAGTACGGCTGTCTAGGATCGGTTCAATGACTTCGTTCATTCCAAAGGCGAATACTAAAATTGTTATCCCCTCCAATATTACTGTCGGTATGATGGATGGCTACCGTAATGTTTGACATTTATTTGAAAATATCGTTAATTTAAAAAATTAATTGACGGCTATTTATAGGGATATTCAAGAAAATATTGATGTAAACGTTTATTTTTGGGGATGCTGCATGTTTTGGTGGATTCAATTTTACTCGATGGGTCTTCTTTGGTGATTCACGATTGGATTATTTTCCCGCCATAGCATTTGTACCTTTCTGGGTACTACCGTACGAAGGGAACGGTGTATCGGCCATTTTTCTCCTTGACCGCGCTCGAGATAGGAGAGCTGCTGCTACTTTCTGGAACTATTGGTATTTTTCTTGCCTCCTTCAGTTTTAAGGGTTAAATTGCCTAGAAAGTATTAGTGTAGTGTGAGTTTCGGTTCGTTTTGTCGTTTTACGCACTACTCAGCTTGAAATGCTGGATCCAAGAGCAGATTTTCCAAGTCAACGGCGTGGAAGTCAAATGGGAAAACCAACCACCATCTACTTCTAAAACCTCCCTCTACTTCAGTGAATTTTAACCCTCCAGCTTCACATATACCAACCACTCGATAACCACACAAGATAGTGTGGTTTTTCCCGGGGTTATTTTCTCCAGAAGTTCACCTTGTAAAGGCGTTCCACCTTGGTGGGGGTTCATCTTTGGTAACAGTCCCACTCCTTCTTCCTATGGTGTTTGGCGTAGACTGTGGTGTGCTGTTGGCTCTTCCCGTAGCTGCTACCATCGGAGGAAAGATGACCTTCTTTTGTTGTGCCTGATGAACACATCCCAGGCACCCAAGTAACTTCCGTCTGTACTGTCCCGAATGTATATTGTGGCGCTCCCCAAAAATTTATTAATGCAGTTAACTATCCAAGCCAAAAATGTGCTAATTAAAATATAAAGACAGGGGTGGTGTATTGTTCGAATTAAATATTTATTTATTTACATAATTCGGTAAGAGTAATATTATTAGATTGTGTCAGGTGTATTATTCGATAATAGTGTAAAGTAAAGTAATTAATGGGTATTTAAAAAAAAAGAAAAAAAAAACAGGGAAAAGACATTTGGGTTCTGCGGCATATTTAAGTTTATTATTTAGCTTATTTTGGGTACATGCCTAACTATGTTGGTAATTTCTAATTATTGGTACTGAGGTACTATGTAAACCGGCCGTGATCACGAATGGTACTACTGATTATTCTCTTTTTATATTGAATATAATATTAAGCGATGGATAAGGGACAACTTTACCTTTATTGGCAATAATATTGCGAAGGTTCCCTATCGATCGGAATTCGTCACAGTTGTATTGATTTTATTGGTTCTAATTATATATTTTTGCGATGTACATATGTGCCCTATAACTTAAAGCAACAAATTAAATATTCAATTTAAACTAAAGTATGCCTGCATTTTTTTTTTTGGCTAATACATGAAGAACTTTGCTATATTTGGTAAGCTTTAGGTACCTTGTAACCGGGTACTAAATCTCTGACGGAATCGGGTATTTTCTTAGGTTACTGGCGCCCAGATATTTTACGGTTTATTGTACTTGAACCGCACGACCACTCCCGACTTGCGGCTGGCCTAGCATTCCGTAAAATTTACCACCTTACCGCTTCTGTTTATAGGAGGCTGGAACCCCCCTATAGTTCAGATAGGTGGCAGACTGTTACCTTTTTATTATCTTTTCCTAATCGCACTGTGCTTCTTTGATATACATACTAGGGTATGTAATTCCACAAGAATTTTTCTAAGTCCAACAAGGATAAAAAAACAAGCAAATATCTCAAAAACTGAGCCTTTTATCAAAAAAATAAACGCAATTTTACCCTCAGACCTCCTGTCGACTTTTTTAACGCTTTAACACTTCAGGTACCCCCTACGCCCAAGGGTTCCATCCCTCCACACCACAAACCCCGCAGGGTATACCTGTAAACTCACATAAAGTAGCCAGAACTATTAAAATTTAAGCCACCTACCTTATAAACCAGCCGACCAGACACTTCGCGAGACAACACCTTCACATACTGAAGAAAATTCTCACCCCGCGACCTTATATAGTAAAAAGCCAACTGACGATGTACGAAATAGTTTAAAAGAGAGGGGGGATTCACTTTACAACACTAAATCCCCCCACTCCTTATATGAAGGAGTGAGGGGATATATAGTGGGGGGATTTAGTGTTGTAAAGTGAATCCCCCCTCTCTTTTAAACTATTTCGTACATCGTCAGTTGGCTTTTTACTATATAAGGTCGCGGGGTGAGAATTTTCTTCAGTATGTGAAGGTGTTGTCTCGCGAAGTGTCTGGTCGGCTGGTTTATAAGGTAGGTGGCTTAAATTTTAATAGTTCTGGCTACTTTATGTGAGTTTACAGGTATACCCTGCGGGGTTTGTGGTGTGGAGGGATGGAACCCTTAGGCGTAGGGGGTTGAAACGTACCTGAAGTGTTAAAGCGTTACAAAAGTCGACAGGAGGTCTGGGGGTAAAATTGCGTTTATTTTTTTGATAAAAGGCTCAGTTTTTGAGATATTTGCTTGTTTTTTTATCCTTGTTGGACTTAGAAAAATTCTTTTGGAATTACATACCCTAGTATGTATATCAAAGAAGCACAGTGCGATTAGGGAAAGATAATAAAAAGGTAACAGTCCTAAACAATACTTTTTTAAATATACAGTTTTTGATTTTAACTAGTCTAGTTTTTCGTAGTTCGCTAAACTTGTCCGGACTTGTCAAAACCTGTCGAGCCAGGAAAGACTCTAATTTTCTTCATTATTGCCTATTACTTGTTTTAGCTATTCAAAATGATTTTTGTGTGTAAATATTTCAAAATTTAATTAGGAGATGCGCTTTAAATTAAAACGATAATTTAAAAAATAAACGAAATAATCCATATATCCAACCCGACCCATATTGTATATGGATATATGCAGGATTCACTTTAAAGTGTCCCCCCTCTCTTTTAAACTATTTCGTACGTCGTCAGTTGGTTTTTTACTATATAATAAGGTCGCATGGTGAGAATTTTCTTCAGTATGTGTGGAAGGAGTTGTGTCGCATAGTGTCTAGTCTGGAGGTCTATAAACGGGCGGGATTTATGAGGTAAGTGGCTTAAGTTTTAATAGCGCGGTCTACTTTATGTCAGTTTACGGGTATACCCTGAGGGGATATGTGGTGTGGAGGGATGGAACCCTTGGGCGTAGGGGGTTGAAACGTACCTGAAGTGTTAAAGCGTTGCCAGAATCGACAGGGGGGTTTGGGGGTAAAATTGCGTTTATTTTTTTGATAAAAGGCACAGTTTTTGAGATATTTGCTTGTTTTTTATCCTTTTTGGACTTAGAAAAATTCTTGTGGAATTACAAACCCTAGTACTCGTATGTATGTACAGCGCACACGCGCAAACCTGAACTCTCTCTTGTGCTACCTACCTCCCTCCCTCCATCCTACCATCTCTCTCTTATGCTATCTCTCTCTGTTATTAGACCTCTCTCTTATGATACCTCCTACAGCTAAAAATAGCTGTTTTTAGCTAGTTTTGAACTGTTTTTAGGTGTTTTTAGCTGTTTTTAGCTGTTTTAGCTGTTTTTAACTGTTTTTAGCTGTTTTTGCTGTTTTTGCTGTTTTTAGCTGTTTTTAACTGCTGTTAGCTGGATTTTAGCTGTCATTAGCTGGTTTTTAGCTGTTTTTAGCTGCCCGCATGGATATATATCATATCCCCCTACTCCTTATATGAAGGAGTGGGGGGATTTAGTGTTGTAAAGTGAATCCCACCTCTCTTTTAAACTATTTCGTACATCGTCAGTTGACTTTTTACTATATAAGGTCGCGGGGTGAGAATTTTCTTCAGTATGTGGAAGGTGTTGTGTCGCGCAGTGTCTAGTCGGCGGGGTTTATAAGGTAGGTGGCTTAAATTTTAATAGTTCGGTCTACGTTATGTGAGTTAAGAGGTATACCCTGAGGGGGTTTGTGGTGTGGAGGGATGGAACCCTTGGGCGTAGGGGTTTGAAACGTACCTGAAGTGTTAAAGCGTTGCCAAAGTCGACAGGGGGTCTGGGGATAAAATTGCGTTTATTTTTGTGATAAAAGGCTCAGTTTTTGAGATATTTGCTTGTTTTTATTCCTTTTTGGACTTAGTAACATTCTTGTGGAATTACATACCCTAGTATGTACATCCAAGAAGCACAGTGCGATTAGGGAAACATAATAAAAGGTAACAGTCCTAAACAATACTTTTTAAATATACAGTATTTTGATTTTAACTAGTGTAGTTATTCTTAGTTCGCTAAACTTGTCCGGACTTATCAAAACCTGTCGAGACAGGAAAGACTCTAATTTTCTTCATTATTATCTATTACTTGTTTTAGCTATTCGAAATGATTTTTATGTGTGAATATTTCAAAATTTAATTAGGGGATGCGCTTTTAATTATTGTGCCATTTACTACAGGGTATAAGAACTGATATATGAATTTTTTACATTATCGTTTTAGGACATTACATTTTTACTGTTATTAGGTAAATAAGAGGCGTTTTTAAACCGCATTCATCTAAATGAGAAGGTGGGTGGCTTGCGTATATTACACAGTACAGCTAGAATTGACAGGTGTGTAGAATGGTATTACGTAGGCCTGCCTTAACATATTTATCAGCTTTTAAAACTTAGAATTTCCGACCCTTTCTAATACAAATGTTAATCTATAGAATAAAAAAGGCGTTGGATACAGAAGAAGGGAATTAAAAAGCTATTTACATATTTTACATAGGCCATCTAATCAGAGATTGATTTTTTTTTTATTCAATTATTTCATAATTGAAGATAATGTACATATTATTATGTTTTTACTTCTTTTTTGACTTGATTTTTTTTGCTAAACCTGTGCTAGAAAAATATTTTTTTGTAGTTTTGACATTTAAAGGAATTTTTTAAAAATATAGTGGACATAATGAGACGCGCATGCGTTGCTACAGGATATAAAGGCTTCTAGGAGCTGGGGTTTTTTAGTATGGGGTTTGTGATGAGAGTATGCAAGGAACTGAACATACATTAGCACGTCTCTGTGAGGGTTAGAGGGAAGGGCTCAAACTTATATTATTGGGTTAGAGGGCGAGCTGTAACGATAGGATAAAGGGGAGTATGTAATTCTTGCTCTGTTTTTTGGTAAAAAAGCCCCTTTTTGATGAAAGCGCATGCGCCATTTACAACAACAAAAAGGGTGCTAGGAGCGAGTTTTTTAGTACCTAGGTGATTAGTGATGAGAGGTATAGTGTAGTCTTATAAAACACTTCGGGTTACTCTGGTAGTAAATGCTTATGCTCAGATTTAGTGCGTTCATTTGGGGTTGATGACAGTGCGGGCAAAGGGTTTATGTAACAGACACTTAGAAAGGCGGACTAGAACAACAGAGTTGAGAAAAGGGAAAATTTTTTATTTATTTTGATAAACTTGGGCTTAAAATTTTTTGGCTGAAAGATAAATCTGTAAAAATAAGTAAGGACAGTAATATTTTTGAGATTCGTTATTTATAGAGGAATATTTTTGGTATTGGAAGCGGGTGCTAGGCGTGATTTTGATTTTTCAGTTCATAAGTAGGTAGTAATGTAGGGTGTGGTGTAGCGCCCTGTGCCTAGTTGAATAAAACACTTTTGAATTTGCTAAGATATAGCACGCTCACTAGGGTGTAAGGGGGGTGAAGGTTTAAAATGGCGCTTAAGAGTGATCTAGAAGGACAGAGTTGGGAAAGGGGTAATTTTTCATTTATTTTGATAAAGCGTACTGCTTTGAAGGTGCACATTCGTTTAATACAAGCTTAAATGACTGTTGTTTTTGTACGTATTGTCCATACCAGAGCAGGAAATTTTCATTCAAATAGGTATGCTGGTCGTGTATAACCTGCGCCGGAGGACCAGCTGTTATGCTCGCTGGGGATGTTAAAGTCGTTGCGTTATATTGTGTTTCTTCTTATTTCCTATTTCCTTTACAGTTGTTTCGCAACCATTGACCGAGGTAGCCAAAGTGCCAAGCAGCTTTGCCGTATCACCCAAAGACCACCTGCGGTTCGAGTGTTTTAAAAGCCGACAGCCACGCCAAGTGTTTAGTTTTATTGAGAAAAGAGAGACAAAGATAATAAACGATAAAAAGAAGGTTATTAGTTTTTCGATTTTATGGTAAGACAAAACAGGCTGTTGAAATCTAGCATTTTTCAGATACATTTTGAAGCTATTTACACTTTTATAGCTTGTCAATATTTTAATTAGACGAAATATTAACAGCTAAGATGTAAAAGTTGTGATATTTGTTACAGATATCGTCGTCCTGTTCCTACTTATTTAACAGCGAGTGTGTGCCTGAGGCTCAAGCACTAGAAATTTTGAAATTTATTTTCGTTTGGTAAGTATAAAAATATTTCTATCTAACTTCCTAAAGTACAGAAAAGTGGTAATAGGTAAATTCACGATAACTCTTTTTTGTCGCAGACGCTTAGAATATTCAACTGATAAGTATAATATTAAATTTCGAAGTAGTGGGGGTAAATTCTCTTTCTTTTTGTAAAATGTTGGGGTAAATTGTTTAATTGTTACAGACATGCATTGCTGTAATTAAGTTTTTTCTTGGTAACTAAAATATTTGAAGGTGTGAGACCCCACATCATTACATTTCAATATTATTCTGCTGCCTAAACATTTATTACAGAGAACATTCTTCTCGAACGCAGGGTCTTGTTTTCGTATTTATTAATATTGGTAGTAAGTACTCGATAATTTAATTATACTGCATACTAAAACTGAAACTCTTTTGTAGGGCTTCAGTTGGTTTTCTGAACACCCTTCTTTTCTGACGAACCGAAGTTATAAATAGAGGAGGCAAACAGCATTTCGCATTAGTCTCCTGAAGTTTACGGACGTGTCTAGTTAAAATGGAAAAGTTTCTTGTTATTAAGGATACCGTTCAGAAAGTTGGAAGATACAATGTTACTGGTCGTGCATTGGAGTTTAGGCTGAAACCTGTGCCCGAAGGAGTTGAACCGGTTGGCTGGGTGCGAGAAGCGATTCACCAAGTTATTCAGAGATCTACAGAGGGCCTACAACCGTCGGATTATGTTGGATTTAGTTTTTGCTCCAAGGACTTTAGCCGTGGTGAAGGATGGCTTCGCTTTAAACCAGCCGAAGAAGTAAATTATGAGGATGTTTGGAATGTGATAAGCAACATTTATCAGTCGAATTCGTTGGGTCTGAATACGGAATCCTTGTGTCTTAAAGTAACAAGTGTACGCTTGCCGTCTGGTCAAGGCAGAGGAAAAACTACAACAGTTTGAAGAGGAATGTGGCATGAGAAAAGGAATTATCACCATCAAGAACACGGAAAATATGTGTTTGCCAAGGGCATTAGTTGTTGCAATGGCGAGTGTTGACAAGGATCCTACATTAGCTAAAATTAGAAGAGATGTTGGAAAAATTCAAACAGAGATGACTAAAACTTTATTGGAGGTAGCGAGCTGAAATTTCTGAACTGGAAAAGTTTCGATAACATCTTAAGGACTATAAAATTGTTGTCTACAGTTATGGGTCGAAGGGAAGAGACATTTTATTTGAGGGGTCATCAGAAAGTAACAAGAGAATCACTACAACGTGATAAGTTCTTTAACAACTGCCTTTGTGTGTAGCTATTATTGTGAGCAATGTTTCATTCCTTATGATCATAAACATAAACATAGATGTAGTAAAACATGTCGATCTTGTCTCCAAACTTCCCTCTGTCCTAATGATCAAATTAAAGTTAAATGTGATTCTTGTCATCGGTATTTTAAAGGAAAGGACTGTTACGAAAATCATCTAAAAGTTGGCTTATGGGAAAAAAGTTGCAATCAATGTTTTAAAATAATTCGAAGTACCAGAAACCATATATGTGGGGAGATATTTTGCAAGATCTGTCGTACTCACGTTACCGACAATCATCTCTATCACATTCAACCTGATACAGGAAAACCTAAAACTAAAGATACAATATTTGTTTTTATGATTTGGAGACACAGCAAGAAGAGGAGATGGAACCCGGTGTGATCCGTCATAGCGTCAATCTTTGTGTATTTCAACAGTGTTGCGACATGTGCATAAAATCACGGTCGATTGATATTTGTACGAGGTGTGGCATCAGATTGCAAAAGCTGAAAGGTTCACACGCGGTAGAGGCCTTTACACAACACGTGCTACAGATTAGGAAGAACTTTAAAGAAGTAATTGTTATTGGGCACAATGGTCAAGCATTTGATCACCAATTTATATTAAATTACATCCCGACTGAACCCGATCTAACACCTGAACTTATTATGAGAGGAACCAAAATCATTATGATGTTGGTGGGGAATGTCAAATTTATAGACTAGCTAAATTATTTTCCGATGGCTTTAGCAAAACTGCCCAAAGCTTTCGGTCTTCCAGACACCTTTAAAAAAGGATATTTTCCTCACATATTTAATAACAAGGCTAACGAAAACTATGTTGAAACACTTCCCCAATCGAATATTACTCTCCACATACAATGAAAGAGGATTTTTTTTACCTTGTTTACTAATTCCGGAATTTATGTTAATGGCGATTTCCCTGTTAATGAAAAACATTGATTGTTAGTTATGAGCACACAGAAGAATCATCTGATCCACTATCTACTGTTAATGTGTCTATTGCTGCTTTCGTAACGGCACTGGCTAGATTGAAGTTATACAGCTATCTTCAACAACTCGAAGACGGGGTCCTTTATTACGACACGGACTCTGTAATTTATGTGTCCAGACCGGGTCAGATTGATTTACCAACAGGTGAATTTGTCGGAGATCTGACTAATGAATTAGAGTGCAATGGTTCCGGTAGTTATATCACCAAGTTCGTTTCTGGAGGTCCTAAGAATTACGCATTAAGTTCACTCGACAAAATGCAACACAGGAGAAGTAGTTTGCAAGGTAAAAGGTATCTCTTCAAATTATGCTGCATCAAAATTAATAAATTTTGAAACAATAAAAAATATGATTCTCCACAAGACAGACCCAGTACTTATTATATCAAAGAACATTCGACGAACGAAAGACCATACTGCAACAACAAATACGGAAACCAGGCTGTACAGACCGAATTCAGTGAAGAGAAAGTTTCTTCCTGATGTAACTCTGAGTCCTATGGATATAAGAAGCAAAGAACAGACTGAAATTAAATAATAAACTCGGATATAACAAATATATAAAATTGTAAAATAAATGTAATTAATAAAGAAACTAAAAATATAGAATTAATTTGTTTAAGTAAACACGGGTTTTGCTTTGAAAGAATCGTTTTTATCCATAAAATCGAGCTGGAGCGCGCTTGAGGGATCAGTTCACGTCTGGTGTTATGGTGTTATTTTACAATTGTTATATACATGAGTTTAACAAATATTATAAATATTAAATTAAATATTATACCTGTATAATGTTTAATAATGTTTGTAATAATTGCCAGAACTTTATAATTAACGTTCATAAAATAAGACTGACCGGAAGCCCTCAACTAAATACGTTCCAACGTAGGAATAACCTCCTTAATAAGTTATGCGAACAAACGAACTGGCAGACAAGCATTCTTACAAGCTAATGACTAAAAAGATGTCAGCATAAAATTATTGTCCTCTACTTCCTCTACATGTTGTTCGTTTCGACAGTCCTAGTCATTAAACATTAAAATACAATAACTAACCACGGGTTATGACGTCATCCTCAACACGTGATCTAAATCAAATCTTGATTTTGACATTTAACATGTGCCAAATTACAAGTGATGTACCTAAAATGATCAGTGACAAGTAACATTCGCAGCCTTTTCTTTCGTTGATACTAGTTTACTATTTTATGTATCATCTTATCAGTCGCTGAGGAACTATACATTTTAAATCGCTGCAATAACGATTAAATGTTGTAATAAACGATATGCTAATATTTTGACTGTCTCAAGGCAGTTAAAGTAAGACAGGGAAAAGTGTAGTTTATATTGCACAAAAATATTAGGGTACGCAAATGTAAAATAGTTTATTGAACATAGTCTTGTTCTTACAAATCCTTGTAATTACTTCTTAAAACTTCTTTTATTCACAAATAACTACATATTACGAACCCTCTTTGTTACTTTTAACACCTTCACCATTTTGTCGGAAAACCCAACCTATTTTAAAGCTCCTCACGCGAGCCTATTTTAATATCTTCTCCATTCTATCCTCAATACATAAACACATATACTTGGTCATTTTGTCCTGAACACTTAGCGATCCCTGTTTCTTTTAATGTTCTACTACGTTACACGTAATTCTCTGCCCTAAGTGTGAGCTCATTTAAATCATTCTATAACTTTCGAACCCATACCCATGAATTTATTGTACTGTTTCTTTCTATCATCGATTTCACAGAGTAGCGTATATATTCATTCACATACAATATTATCATTACTTTCAGTTCTTAAAAGTTCGTCAGAGGAAAGCAAAACTTGGATGTAGTAGTACTTTTGAGGATGCTGCCTGGGTAAGATATTTTATTTTATTCTAAGCTGCTACTCTGTACAATATTATTCGCATCATCATACATAGTTCAACCCTGCCCTATTTATAATTATTCTTAACAATGCTGCAATTAAAACTGCATACTTTAATCATTATTATCTACTTAATCTTAAATGCGTTGTAATTAAATTTTTTATTTATAGATTTTAATAGTACCGTCATGTGAGTGATATACCTACGTGGAGATTAATAATTTCTAAACTAATAAATTATGTCATTATATCCTATCCTTAAAATCATGTTGTTATTTTTACATTACTGCCTTTGAGCTTTAAACCTCAAACAGGTTGTGCTCTCTGCCATGGAAAAAGTTTGTTACGCCGCTTAATGAATGACTTGGACTTGAAAGGCTAAATTATTAATATACTTCGGTGGCTCGCTGGATACGGCGTTGGAGTTCTAATCGGAAGGTTGGCGGTTCAAGACTCATTCGGTCCGAAAACTTTTTTCAATTTAATAAATGATTAAATCGAATGACTACAACAGTGCGTCATCTATATCCCTGTAAAAGTGAGGTTATGTACACATTCTTCTTCTTCGTCTCAGGTAATGCCATACCTACTAACCACTAATGGTATCTATCTTCCATATGTTTATTTACACACATGGACCTAAAAATGAGACGAAAAAATACAGGCCTCTATTGTCCACTTATGAATTTACTAGCACAAGACATAAGAATATTTTAGGCCCTGTAGGCTTTCTTGACAAGGGAGTAGACTATTGGGGTTCTTACGCTAGTAGAAAAAAGTCATAAGGTATAAATAGTTATTTATTAGGATCTATAATTTTACATTATTTGTTATATTACTTAATAAATTTTTATGTTGTTCTAAAAGTCCTAGATTAGGACATTTACTACCAAAGTAATTAAGATTCATCTTTTCTGAACTAACGAGGTTATTGGTAAATTCATCATATTCGAAATGCATTCCATTTTGAAGGAAGTATAGACGGCCATTTGTGGATCGAAATACGCCATCTACTTGAGCAGGAACACCATTAAAAAGTTCTGATATTAAGTGTGTTTCTTTAGGTCTAAAGCAACATTCATCCATACCACACACCACAAATTTATTTATAAACAAATAGGTTCGTCCCTTATTAGTGTTAACTGCAGCATAAATTATAGTTTTATCATCTCTTCTAGCAATCATATCAATATTTTCCGAGCGTATTAATTCAAAGGTTCCACCTTCAAAAAAGTAAATTTTATCACCTACAATGGTAACAGTTTCATCATAAATAGATGTAATGTTTTCTAAATCTTTTGGTAAAAATGACAAGTAGTCAGTTATCAAGAAAGGCCTGTTATTAATTTCTTTGTTATTTAAATTCAACATCCACACATATAATATTATGGGTTAACCAGAAAAACTACTAGTTTGACTTAGTAAACTTCCACTATATTGACAAAATTATTGACATGTTTCGCTACACTGTAGCTTCTTCCGAATAAGTTTTACGAATGAGTGGTGACTAACAATTGCAATAATGTAAACCTCTAGGGTAATTAAATAATATAATAAAATAGGGGTAGGTAGAAGATTTAATCAGGTACATTGATCAAATTTTAAAGAAAAAAATATACAAGAAAGCCATTGATTTAGTTTATCCACACATCAGGGACCCTAATAAAAAATTTAACCTTATTACTTTTGTTGGAGAGCCTACTAAAAAGATTGGCAATTTTTTAAATAAACATGATATCAACGTTGCTTACAAAACCAATAATTCATTAGGCAGATTCATTAGAAATAGTAAAACAAAAACAAACAAAAATAAAAAATCCGGTGTTTACAAATTAACATGTAAAGACTGTCCGAAGACGTACATAGGCCAAACTGGTAGGAATTTTGGTAAAAGGATACAAGAACATCACAATAGCTTTATTAAACATAAACAAGACTCTAATTATGCCTGCCATTTAGTAGAAAATCAACATAATTTTGATCCGAATTATAAAATTTTACATATTGAAAATAAAGGTGTCAAATTGAATTTGCTAGAGTCCATGGAAATAAATAAACTTAAAAACTCCAACGTACTTCTTAATGACCAAATAGAGCTTAGTAATTCTACCTTATTAAATTTGTTTAACACCTCTTTGTAAAAATAAAATAGTTTAGGCATCTTAAGCTTTACTAGTAATTCTACTTCATTAAAGTTTGTTTGATAACAACCCTTTGTAAAAATAAAATATTATATTCATCTTAAGCTTTAGGAAAACCCAAATGTACCTGATTAAATCTTCTACCTACCCCTATTTTATTATATTATTTAATTACCCTAGAGGTTTACATTATTGCAATTGTTAGTCACCACTCATTTGTAAAACTTATTCCGAAGAAGCTACAGTGTAGCGAAACATGTCAATAATTTTGTCAATATAGTGGAAGTTTACTAAGTCAAACTAGTAGCTTTTCTGGTTAACCCATAATATTAGTTATGGACTTCCACCAAGTATCGGCCAACTCAATCAATCCACACATATTTTTCATAAAATATTATTTTTCACCACTAAAAATGTGTTAAGTGTTTTAAAATGTAAATCACATAACTCTGGCCGTATATCGATTTTCTGCGTTGTTGTTTGCAAAATTGGTGTTTTTTCCGTTGATTTCATACGTGGTGGTAAAGGTTTTTCTGTAGGTAGCACCGAAGGTGTCCTTGCAGGTATGGAATTGTTCTTAGGTAAAGATGGTGTACGACTTGTGTTTGGCCCATAGAGTCGTTGAATACCCTCCATATCATCCGTAGATAGGTTATTGCGTTGATGGTAAAAAGGGTACATAATTACATTCGGCTCCATCGAGTGGCCTAAGCCCAGAGCGTGACCAATTTCATGTACCAGCACTTCAAATAAATTGGGGTTATTGTCATAAAAGTTTTTGGTGAAACTCCATGGAAGACTGTCATATAAATGAGTTTCTACATTACTACTACCGTAGGGGTAAAAAGCATGTGCTAATCTTTGCTTGGAGAACCCGCATGAATAGGGGCTATTTTCGTTTGTCATTGAGTGGTTTGCGTTATTAAAGGCTATAGTTATATTTGGATCATTCGAACTTGTATAGGTGAAGCGAAGCTTTGATGCTGCTTCCCAGATTCCAAAGGCTTCACTTGCTGTTCTCCGATATTGATAATGAGATAAAGCAAATGCTGGAGGATAAATATTCCATTTTAAATTTGTGCTAGACCACTTTGTAGGGGTTGTTGTAAAATGCGCTACATCTTTAACACCACATCTAGGTTTGCGCATCAGGTTTATAGTTTTTTCGTTTAAAGTTCCATCTACAGGTAACTCATAGCTTTCTTGGAATTGCTTCAAACCTTGAGATATTGACAACAAAGAGTTGCTAGTATTAGTACTGTTAAGGTACCCATACACTAAATATTTCCATCCCTCTGCTTGAGTGAATGGTTCGTCTGGTATTGATCCTTAATCATCGTATTTAACTTCATCTGTAGTGCTCGATGGTGATTCTGCGTGTACAGCAGTTACAAACACTAAGGTTAATATTATTAACAGCCCCATCTTGCAAAAGGGCGAAACTAATAAGTCCGTCTTGTTGAAAGGTGTATCTAAGACTGATTATTTTAGAGTAAGTGATAAATATTTTAATAACTTTATTGTTTTTAATACAATTCTATAACTCCAAGTATTTCTAGTTCTCTCAAAATAGTCCTTATTTCACTAGAATTAGCATTATTTTCTTCTAAATATTTCATCTTTTCAACAAGGTCGTTGACATCCTCATACATGAGTAACTCTTCTGTATATTTCTCAGTTCCTTCACTCATCTCCCTATCTTCTTCTTCACTAACTACTTCACGTTCGAACGGATGGCTATGGTTTATACGACACCTTTTAGGCTTCTGTTGTTTTATCTCGGTTCGTTTCTGTTTTTCAGGGCATAACTTCTCTTTGGTGGAAACAGTTTTGAAATTATATGGTTATACTTCCACCCTTTGGTTGATATAATTGCGCTGTTTGCATTGAAACCTTTTCTGTGTACATTTGTAACAAGTAAAATCTTGTAATTATCCGAATCATTTGAATTAAATTTTAGTGGTTGATTTGTAGCTAATAAATTAAACAGTCCTTCTGATAATAGAAATTTGTCATTATCTATTATGAGAACATTATTATGTGTGTATGTGTGTATATGTATATATGTGTGTATGTATGTATTTATGTATATGTATATGTATGTATGTATGTATGTATATGTATATATATGTTTATGTTTGTATATATATATATATATATATATATATATATATATATATATATATATATATATATATATATATATATATATATATATATATATATATATATATATATATATATATATATATATATATATATATATATATATATATATATACAGGGTGTCCAAGGAGTATGTGGCAAAATTTAGGCAGTGTGTAGGTGAGGTGAAAATAACACCACAAGTTCCTATAAATTTTTTTCCTATGAGCCCTCCTTGTGGAGATACGGGCCCCTAAAGGACGCCAATGGAATTTAATTTTTTCTAAATAACTTTTAAATCGCCCGGTAGATTTCGATAATTTTTTAGTATGATATATTTTAAGATTGGCCCTTAAAAGTACTGCTGTAGAAAGCGTTGTAGCTTATTCAGAGTTTCAGGGACGGACTAGCTCAAACACACATAACCAAATTTTTTTTACACCCTGTACAATATGGACACGAAAATCATTTTTTTAGATACTATGTACCTTTTACTAAAAATAAAGTACTCTTCGTTGAAACCGCTAAAATCAATGGTTTCCGAGAAAAATCATCTTAAACGCAGTAGTACCTTCGACGTGGTTAATTTCTAATACTGCAAAAAAAAATACTGAAAAAGTGCAGTAGACCTTTTCTTTCAAAATGTGTACAGCTTTTGCAATCTGTTAATTTGAAATTAAACAAATAATGCATCATAAACATCGTTCACGTTATAAGTTGTACAGAGTGTTACGAAATTATGACAACTATTACGTTTTATTGCTCATAATTAAATTCTAGATAAACTTTAAAAAATAATATTTAATCATAATAAATTTTCAACACTATAACATTAGATCATATCAAATTTTCCACATGGGCGCCTCCAATCTGAACGCACTTTCTTAGTCCACGAATAGACTGCCGCTGAACTTGAAAAAATATGCCGGGTTTGCTTCGGATATTATTGGAATGGTATGCTATTCTTGCAAGTAATTCTTCCCGATTATTTACCGGCGTAGAGTAGACGAGATTTTTCAAGTGACCCCATAAATAAAAATCTAGGGGGTTTAGATCTGGGGATCTAGGGGGCCACGAAACTGGGCCCCGGCGACCTATCCAGCGATCAGGAAATGTGTTATCCAAATGTTCTCTCACTAAAATATCAAAGTGAGGTGGAGCACCATCGTGCATAAACCACATTTGTCTTCTAGATTCAAGGGGTACATCTTCCAACAATTCATTTAGGTTTTCTTGAAGGAACTGCAGATACCCTGCACCATTTAATCTGTGTTCTAGGACGAATGGTCCAATTAAGCGATTACCCAGAATTCCAGCCCACACATTTACATGGAATTTTTGCTGATGCTTCGTTTGGATTGTCGCGTGAGGATTTTCTTCATCCCATACGTGGAGATTATGTGAATTAATTACGCCATTTCTTCCAAATCCTGCTTCATCTGTAAATAGTATGTTGGTTACAAAATTATTAGTTTCCCTTTGTTTTTGGAGAAACCAGTTAGCGTAACAAACTCTCGCTGGATAATCATCAGCGGTCATGGCATGAACTTTCTGAATATGAAAAGGATACAAAAGTTGTTCTTTTAGGACTAGATCGACAATTGATTTAGTGACATGAAGTTGGTTTGACAACGTTCTTACGCTAGTCGATGGGTTCTCGGCAACAGCATCCAATATTCTTTCTTCCGTTTCAGGGGTCCGTACGGTTCTCTGTCCACCCTCACCACCACGCTTGGGTAAAAAACTCCCTAAAAGGAAGATATGAATTTGCAAACAAAATTAACTCACAGTTTTTCTTTCTTACCAGTTTCTCGCAAACGGCGATCAATATTTATAAATGTTTTCCTGTCAGGTAAAATTCTATTTGGAAAAGCTTGACCATAAAGCCTTCTGGCTTCTGATGAATTACTTAAAGCTTGACCATATATGAGATGCATGTCAGCATATTCTTGAAAGGTGAACTCCATAATTAAATTTATCCTTAACTGATTGAAAACTCAAGTGATTTCTACTTGACAGTACCAGAATAAATATGGCAATTATTTTTCCTTTTTTTTTCCATGGCTTGCTCTTTTTTAAAAAAAAAAATGCATCGAAGTTGGGAGGAGCGGCATGTGGAAAATTTTATACGATTACATATTATTTTTTAAAGCTCATTTAAATTGTTATTATTTTTAGTAAAAGTTACGTAGTATAGAAAAGCGGGCAATAAAACTTAGTTGTGCAATTACTCATAATTTCGTAACACTCTGTACAACTTATAACGTGAACGATCTTTATGATGCATTATTTGTTTAATTTCAAATTAACAGATTGCAAAAGCTGTACACATTTTGAAAAAAAAAGGTCTACTGCACTTTTTCAGTATTTTTTTTGCAGTATTGGAAATTAACCACGTCGAAGGTACTACTGCGTTTAAGATGATTTTTCTCGGAAACCATTGATTTTAGCGGTTTCAACGAAGAGTACTTTATTTTTAGTAAAAGGTACATAGTATCTAAAAAAAAATGGTTTTCGTGTCCATACTGTACAGGGTGTAAAAAAAATGTGGTTATGTGTGTTTGAGCTAGTCCGTCCCTGAAACTCTGAATAAGCTACAACGCTTTCTACAGCAGTACTTTTAAGGGCCTATCTTAAAATATATCATACTAAAAAATTATCGAAATCTACCGGGCGATTTAAAAGTTATTTAGAAAAAATTAAATTCCATTGGCGTCCTTTAGGGGCCAGTATCTCCACAAGGAGGGCTCATAGGAAAAAAATTTATAGGAACTTGTGGTGTTATTTTCACCTCACCTACACACTGCCTAGATTTTGCCACATACTTCTTGGACACCCTGTATATGTATATCAACTTTTTAAATTGATTTATAGTGTAAACTATTATTATGTGTATTTAATTGACGATTTAGATTTGGAAATGAGCAATATGAAAAATCTTATTATACATTTGCAAAGTTATACAATATCTAATGACCACTTTAGAGGAGATATTACAATATCCATAGTACCTCGTTTTGAATTTTTGATTTTATGAAATGAAATGTATTTATTTATTAGTTATAAGTTATTTAAGGTTGCTTTGTTAACGAGAATTTTTATTCTTATACAATAAAGCTTATTTTGACTTTTTTGACTTTTTTTATAACGACGGGTATAATTCCAAGAAACAACTTAGTTCCCTCTTTCCTTCACAATATTTAACAGTTGGTATTTCAAGAAGCTGATACTTTATCTTGTTGAGATACATCTTATCACCATAATATTTACATCCGAACTAAGAATAAAAATGGAACTATGTCCTTTAATATATCCCAAGTATCCGCTAGAACATCAGAAGGATGCTATTTAGGGTCTGTTTAGAACGTCTTTAGGACGCTATTAGGAAGTCTTTAGAACAGCATCCCAACACTATCCGAACAGCATCCGAACACTCTCCGAACAGCATCCGAACACCGTCCGAACAGGATCCGGACAGGATCCGGACAGTATCCGGACAGGATCCGGACAGTATCCGGACAGGATCCGAACACTATTCGAACCCCAATAGGACTCTAATACCATCTTTCAGATAGCTAATAAATAAACCCTGATTCTAGCAGCTTTGCTTATTGGTGATCTGATTCTCCACAAAGAGGTTAATAAAATAATACATAAATACAAAGAATACAAACTTTTTATTTAATACATCTAGATATATTTCGATGGATAATTTTTCTAAGAGTTTTAAGTTAATCTGGAGCGTTGTGTTTGTTCTCTGGAACTGCTTAAAAATATCCATCATTACTGCTGCCTCCATATCTGTACTTATACTAGAATTTTCTCTGTACACAAACTTCGTTAGGTCTACGGATGGCATCATATGTTCTATAACTTTGACGGCGGGGTCGTAAATTTCTCCTTTAAACACGTTCCAAAAATGAATGTCTCCTATTTCATTATAGAAAATCTTTCCGCATTTTGGTTCTACATGTACATTATATTTTTTAATAAGTTCCCAAACCATTAAAGTTGCAGGTAAACAGGACCCATAATACTAGTCCCGACTAAATACTTCTTCAATGTTGGCAAGAATAATTTTTAATATTTCTGCCATGTTAACTGCCTGACGGTCAACAGTATACTAACCATTTCTAATAAGCTATTCCACTTAGATTACAAATTTCGTCTGCATCACTCCCTTCTTCGTTCCTCACGGGCGTTTCCGAATAAGATCGATCTCCTCGTAGATTGCGGTATGTAATAAGATTTACGAATCAAATATAAATTCTTATTTAAAGAATTCAATTACTCCAAGTTGTTCTAGTTCTTGCAAAATGCTCCAAATCTCGTTCATGTTATTATTATTACCGCCCTGATTGGAACCTTCCAATTTTTTAAAACGCTCAACTAACTCATTTACATCACAATAATATACAAACTCTTTAGGTTTTTCGTTGTATTCCCATTAACGCTTGACCTGATTTTGACGATGACTTAGACCTTGTTGAGATTCTTGTTGTACTTGGAGGTGTTTTAACTGATTTCTTTCTAAGTTTCGAAACTGCTAGCGATACTGAGAGTAGTGGTTTAACAATATTTTTATCGCTATTTTGATTTCAAAGATGTCTCTACTGAATTGTCTACAAGTTTATTTAAGGGGGTTTGTGATAGGTTTCAAGAACTTGTTTAGTGCTTCATCTCCTTCACCCCGCTCCAACTTTAAAGCCAAGTATTTTTTTTTATTGTATTGGATGCTTGAATTATTCAACGCTTAACATCTTTATCAAGCTTACTGAATTGTGAAGTCATAATAACAACACACAACAGTAATTATAGACTCATATAAATATCAAAAAACAGCATATTCCGTAAAAAAAACACCCTATTTTTGAATAAAAAACAACAGTTTCAGGAAGCAACTTCTAAACAGCTAAAAACAACTACTAAACAAACCCCGTTTCTAGAGACTTAGCACATCTTGCTTCTAGAACACCGAGTATCACACTGAGTCTCGAGGGTTTAGGCTATGATATGACTATCAAAGTTGTTACGATATCGGCTTTAGAGCTATCATTGTCTTTTACGATTACTAGGAACCCCTAACTCTCTTTCCAACATTCGGAATACTTTCCCTTCTTACCGTTAGGGCACTTGTATGAAAGTCACATTTTAGCCATTAAGACTTATAACGACGATCTTAGTCGAGATTTTCGAAAAGTTTTTACGACAGTCGAAACATCTTTTCAACCTCTATAAAACATCCCAATTTCATCTACTCCCTTCTTACCGTTACGGTACTAATATGCAAGTCACATTTGAAACATTAAGGTCTCTAGCGATGTTCTTAGCCGAGATTTTCGAAAACTTTTTACAACAGTCGAAACATCTTTTCAACCTCTACCAAACATCCCAATTTCATCTACTCCCAACTACAACAGTTTGAAGAGGAATGTGGCATGAGAAAAGGAATTATCACCATCAAGAACACGGAAAATATGTGTTTGCCAAGGGCATTAGTTGTTGCAATGGCGAGTGTTGACAAGGATCCTACATTAGCTAAAATTAGAAGAGATGTTGGAAAAATTCAAACAGAGATGACTAAAACTTTATTGGAGGTAGCGAGCTGAAATTTCTGAACTGGAAAAGTTTCGATAACATCTTAAGGACTATAAAATTGTTGTCTACAGTTATGGGTCGAAGGGAAGAGACATTTTATTTGAGGGGTCATCAGAAAGTAACAAGAGAATCACTACAACGTGATAAGTTCTTTAACAACTGCCTTTGTGTGTAGCTATTATTGTGAGCAATGTTTCATTCCTTATGATCATAAACATAAACATAGATGTAGTAAAACATGTCGATCTTGTCTCCAAACTTCCCTCTGTCCTAATGATCAAATTAAAGTTAAATGTGATTCTTGTCATCGGTATTTTAAAGGAAAGGACTGTTACGAAAATCATCTAAAAGTTGGCTTATGGGAAAAAAGTTGCAATCAATGTTTTAAAATAATTCGAAGTACCAGAAACCATATATGTGGGGAGATATTTTGCAAGATCTGTCGTACTCACGTTACCGACAATCATCTCTATCACATTCAACCTGATACAGGAAAACCTAAAACTAAAGATACAATATTTGTATTTTATGATTTGGAGACACAGCAAGAAGAGGAGATGGAACCCGGTGTGATCCGTCATAGCGTCAATCTTTGTGTATTTCAACAGTGTTGCGACATGTGCATAAAATCACGGTCGATTGATATTTGTACGAGGTGTGGCATCAGATTGCAAAAGCTGAAAGGTTCACACGCGGTAGAGGCCTTTACACAACACGTGCTACAGATTAGGAAGAACTTTAAAGAAGTAATTGTTATTGCGCACAATGGTCAAGCATTTGATCACCAATTTATATTAAATTACATCCCGACTGAACCCGATCTAACACCTGAACTTATTATGAGAGGAACCAAAATCATTATGATGTTGGTGGGGAATGTCAAATTTATAGACTAGCTAAATTATTTTCCGATGGCTTTAGCAAAACTGCCCAAAGCTTTCGGTCTTCCAGACACCTTTAAAAAAGGATATTTTCCTCACATATTTAATAACAAGGCTAACGAAAACTATGTTGAAACACTTCCCCAATCGAATATTACTCTCCACATACAATGAAAGAGGATTTTTTTTACCTTGTTTACTAATTCCGGAATTTATGTTAATGGCGATTTCCCTGTTAATGAAAAACATTGATTGTTAGTTATGAGCACACAGAAGAATCATCTGATCCACTATCTACTGTTAATGTGTCTATTGCTGCTTTCGTAACGGCACTGGCTAGATTGAAGTTATACAGCTATCTTCAACAACTCGAAGACGGGGTCCTTTATTACGACACGGACTCTGTAATTTATGTGTCCAGACCGGGTCAGATTGATTTACCAACAGGTGAATTTGTCGGAGATCTGACTAATGAATTAGAGTGCAATGGTTCCGGTAGTTATATCACCAAGTTCGTTTCTGGAGGTCCTAAGAATTACGCATTAAGTTCACTCGACAAAATGCAACACAGGAGAAGTAGTTTGCAAGGTAAAAGGTATCTCTTCAAATTATGCTGCATCAAAATTAATAAATTTTGAAACAATAAAAAATATGATTCTCCACAAGACAGACCCAGTACTTATTATATCAAAGAACATTCGACGAACGAAAGACCATACTGCAACAACAAATACGGAAACCAGGCTGTACAGACCGAATTCAGTGAAGAGAAAGTTTCTTCCTGATGTAACTCTGAGTCCTATGGATATAAGAAGCAAAGAACAGACTGAAATTAAATAATAAACTCGGATATAACAAATATATAAAATTGTAAAATAAATGTAATTAATAAAGAAACTAAAAATATAGAATTAATTTGTTTAAGTAAACACGGGTTTTGCTTTGAAAGAATCGTTTTTATCCATAAAATCGAGCTGGAGCGCGCTTGAGGGATCAGTTCACGTCTGGTGTTATGGTGTTATTTTACAATTGTTATATACATGAGTTTAACAAATATTATAAATATTAAATTAAATATTATACCTGTATAATGTTTAATAATGTTTGTAATAATTGCCAGAACTTTATAATTAACGTTCATAAAATAAGACTGACCGGAAGCCCTCAACTAAATACGTTCCAACGTAGGAATAACCTCCTTAATAAGTTATGCGAACAAACGAACTGGCAGACAAGCATTCTTACAAGCTAATGACTAAAAAGATGTCAGCATAAAATTATTGTCCTCTACTTCCTCTACATGTTGTTCGTTTCGACAGTCCTAGTCATTAAACATTAAAATACAATAACTAACCACGGGTTATGACGTCATCCTCAACACGTGATCTAAATCAAATCTTGATTTTGACATTTAACATGTGCCAAATTACAAGTGATGTACCTAAAATGATCAGTGACAAGTAACATTCGCAGCCTTTTCTTTCGTTGATACTAGTTTACTATTTTATGTATCATCTTATCAGTCGCTGAGGAACTATACATTTTAAATCGCTGCAATAACGATTAAATGTTGTAATAAACGATATGCTAATATTTTGACTGTCTCAAGGCAGTTAAAGTAAGACAGGGAAAAGTGTAGTTTATATTGCACAAAAATATTAGGGTACGCAAATGTAAAATAGTTTATTGAACATAGTCTTGTTCTTACAAATCCTTGTAATTACTTCTTAAAACTTCTTTTATTCACAAATAACTACATATTACGAACCCTCTTTGTTACTTTTAACACCTTCACCATTTTGTCGGAAAACCCAACCTATTTTAAAGCTCCTCACGCGAGCCTATTTTAATATCTTCTCCATTCTATCCTCAATACATAAACACATATACTTGGTCATTTTGTCCTGAACACTTAGCGATCCCTGTTTCTTTTAATGTTCTACTACGTTACACGTAATTCTCTGCCCTAAGTGTGAGCTCATTTAAATCATTCTATAACTTTCGAACCCATACCCATGAATTTATTGTACTGTTTCTTTCTATCATCGATTTCACAGAGTAGCGTATATATTCATTCACATACAATATTATCATTACTTTCAGTTCTTAAAAGTTCGTCAGAGGAAAGCAAAACTTGGATGTAGTAGTACTTTTGAGGATGCTGCCTGGGTAAGATATTTTATTTTATTCTAAGCTGCTACTCTGTACAATATTATTCGCATCATCATACATAGTTCAACCCTGCCCTATTTATAATTATTCTTAACAATGCTGCAATTAAAACTGCATACTTTAATCATTATTATCTACTTAATCTTAAATGCGTTGTAATTAAATTTTTTATTTATAGATTTTAATAGTACCGTCATGTGAGTGATATACCTACGTGGAGATTAATAATTTCTAAACTAATAAATTATGTCATTATATCCTATCCTTAAAATCATGTTGTTATTTTTACATTACTGCCTTTGAGCTTTAAACCTCAAACAGGTTGTGCTCTCTGCCATGGAAAAAGTTTGTTACGCCGCTTAATGAATGACTTGGACTTGAAAGGCTAAATTATTAATATACTTCGGTGGCTCGCTGGATACGGCGTTGGAGTTCTAATCGGAAGGTTGGCGGTTCAAGACTCATTCGGTCCGAAAACTTTTTTCAATTTAATAAATGATTAAATCGAATGACTACAACAGTGCGTCATCTATATCCCTGTAAAAGTGAGGTTATGTACACATTCTTCTTCTTCGTCTCAGGTAATGCCATACCTACTAACCACTAATGGTATCTATCTTCCATATGTTTATTTACACACATGGACCTAAAAATGAGACGAAAAAATACAGGCCTCTATTGTCCACTTATGAATTTACTAGCACAAGACATAAGAATATTTTAGGCCCTGTAGGCTTTCTTGACAAGGGAGTAGACTATTGGGGTTCTTACGCTAGTAGAAAAAAGTCATAAGGTATAAATAGTTATTTATTAGGATCTATAATTTTACATTATTTGTTATATTACTTAATAAATTTTTATGTTGTTCTAAAAGTCCTAGATTAGGACATTTACTACCAAAGTAATTAAGATTCATCTTTTCTGAACTAACGAGGTTATTGGTAAATTCATCATATTCGAAATGCATTCCATTTTGAAGGAAGTATAGACGGCCATTTGTGGATCGAAATACGCCATCTACTTGAGCAGGAACACCATTAAAAAGTTCTGATATTAAGTGTGTTTCTTTAGGTCTAAAGCAACATTCATCCATACCACACACCACAAATTTATTTATAAACAAATAGGTTCGTCCCTTATTAGTGTTAACTGCAGCATAAATTATAGTTTTATCATCTCTTCTAGCAATCATATCAATATTTTCCGAGCGTATTAATTCAAAGGTTCCACCTTCAAAAAAGTAAATTTTATCACCTACAATGGTAACAGTTTCATCATAAATAGATGTAATGTTTTCTAAATCTTTTGGTAAAAATGACAAGTAGTCAGTTATCAAGAAAGGCCTGTTATTAATTTCTTTGTTATTTAAATTCAACATCCACACATATAATATTATGGGTTAACCAGAAAAACTACTAGTTTGACTTAGTAAACTTCCACTATATTGACAAAATTATTGACATGTTTCGCTACACTGTAGCTTCTTCCGAATAAGTTTTACGAATGAGTGGTGACTAACAATTGCAATAATGTAAACCTCTAGGGTAATTAAATAATATAATAAAATAGGGGTAGGTAGAAGATTTAATCAGGTACATTGATCAAATTTTAAAGAAAAAAATATACAAGAAAGCCATTGATTTAGTTTATCCACACATCAGGGACCCTAATAAAAAATTTAACCTTATTACTTTTGTTGGAGAGCCTACTAAAAAGATTGGCAATTTTTTAAATAAACATGATATCAACGTTGCTTACAAAACCAATAATTCATTAGGCAGATTCATTAGAAATAGTAAAACAAAAACAAACAAAAATAAAAAATCCGGTGTTTACAAATTAACATGTAAAGACTGTCCGAAGACGTACATAGGCCAAACTGGTAGGAATTTTGGTAAAAGGATACAAGAACATCACAATAGCTTTATTAAACATAAACAAGACTCTAATTATGCCTGCCATTTAGTAGAAAATCAACATAATTTTGATCCGAATTATAAAATTTTACATATTGAAAATAAAGGTGTCAAATTGAATTTGCTAGAGTCCATGGAAATAAATAAACTTAAAAACTCCAACGTACTTCTTAATGACCAAATAGAGCTTAGTAATTCTACCTTATTAAATTTGTTTAACACCTCTTTGTAAAAATAAAATAGTTTAGGCATCTTAAGCTTTACTAGTAATTCTACTTCATTAAAGTTTGTTTGATAACAACCCTTTGTAAAAATAAAATATTATATTCATCTTAAGCTTTAGGAAAACCCAAATGTACCTGATTAAATCTTCTACCTACCCCTATTTTATTATATTATTTAATTACCCTAGAGGTTTACATTATTGCAATTGTTAGTCACCACTCATTTGTAAAACTTATTCCGAAGAAGCTACAGTGTAGCGAAACATGTCAATAATTTTGTCAATATAGTGGAAGTTTACTAAGTCAAACTAGTAGCTTTTCTGGTTAACCCATAATATTAGTTATGGACTTCCACCAAGTATCGGCCAACTCAATCAATCCACACATATTTTTCATAAAATATTATTTTTCACCACTAAAAATGTGTTAAGTGTTTTAAAATGTAAATCACATAACTCTGGCCGTATATCGATTTTCTGCGTTGTTGTTTGCAAAATTGGTGTTTTTTCCGTTGATTTCATACGTGGTGGTAAAGGTTTTTCTGTAGGTAGCACCGAAGGTGTCCTTGCAGGTATGGAATTGTTCTTAGGTAAAGATGGTGTACGACTTGTGTTTGGCCCATAGAGTCGTTGAATACCCTCCATATCATCCGTAGATAGGTTATTGCGTTGATGGTAAAAAGGGTACATAATTACATTCGGCTCCATCGAGTGGCCTAAGCCCAGAGCGTGACCAATTTCATGTACCAGCACTTCAAATAAATTGGGGTTATTGTCATAAAAGTTTTTGGTGAAACTCCATGGAAGACTGTCATATAAATGAGTTTCTACATTACTACTACCGTAGGGGTAAAAAGCATGTGCTAATCTTTGCTTGGAGAACCCGCATGAATAGGGGCTATTTTCGTTTGTCATTGAGTGGTTTGCGTTATTAAAGGCTATAGTTATATTTGGATCATTCGAACTTGTATAGGTGAAGCGAAGCTTTGATGCTGCTTCCCAGATTCCAAAGGCTTCACTTGCTGTTCTCCGATATTGATAATGAGATAAAGCAAATGCTGGAGGATAAATATTCCATTTTAAATTTGTGCTAGACCACTTTGTAGGGGTTGTTGTAAAATGCGCTACATCTTTAACACCACATCTAGGTTTGCGCATCAGGTTTATAGTTTTTTCGTTTAAAGTTCCATCTACAGGTAACTCATAGCTTTCTTGGAATTGCTTCAAACCTTGAGATATTGACAACAAAGAGTTGCTAGTATTAGTACTGTTAAGGTACCCATACACTAAATATTTCCATCCCTCTGCTTGAGTGAATGGTTCGTCTGGTATTGATCCTTAATCATCGTATTTAACTTCATCTGTAGTGCTCGATGGTGATTCTGCGTGTACAGCAGTTACAAACACTAAGGTTAATATTATTAACAGCCCCATCTTGCAAAAGGGCGAAACTAATAAGTCCGTCTTGTTGAAAGGTGTATCTAAGACTGATTATTTTAGAGTAAGTGATAAATATTTTAATAACTTTATTGTTTTTAATACAATTCTATAACTCCAAGTATTTCTAGTTCTCTCAAAATAGTCCTTATTTCACTAGAATTAGCATTATTTTCTTCTAAATATTTCATCTTTTCAACAAGGTCGTTGACATCCTCATACATGAGTAACTCTTCTGTATATTTCTCAGTTCCTTCACTCATCTCCCTATCTTCTTCTTCACTAACTACTTCACGTTCGAACGGATGGCTATGGTTTATACGACACCTTTTAGGCTTCTGTTGTTTTATCTCGGTTCGTTTCTGTTTTTCAGGGCATAACTTCTCTTTGGTGGAAACAGTTTTGAAATTATATGGTTATACTTCCACCCTTTGGTTGATATAATTGCGCTGTTTGCATTGAAACCTTTTCTGTGTACATTTGTAACAAGTAAAATCTTGTAATTATCCGAATCATTTGAATTAAATTTTAGTGGTTGATTTGTAGCTAATAAATTAAACAGTCCTTCTGATAATAGAAATTTGTCATTATCTATTATGAGAACATTATTATGTGTGTATGTGTGTATATGTATATATGTGTGTATGTATGTATTTATGTATATGTATATGTATGTATGTATGTATGTATATGTATATATATGTTTATGTTTGTATATATATATATATATATATATATATATATATATATATATATATATATATATATGTATATCAACTTTTTAAATTGATTTATAGTGTAAACTATTATTATGTGTATTTAATTGACGATTTAGATTTGGAAATGAGCAATATGAAAAATCTTATTATACATTTGCAAAGTTATACAATATCTAATGACCACTTTAGAGGAGATATTACAATATCCATAGTACCTCGTTTTGAATTTTTGATTTTATGAAATGAAATGTATTTATTTATTAGTTATAAGTTATTTAAGGTTGCTTTGTTAACGAGAATTTTTATTCTTATACAATAAAGCTTATTTTGACTTTTTTGACTTTTTTTATAACGACGGGTATAATTCCAAGAAACAACTTAGTTCCCTCTTTCCTTCACAATATTTAACAGTTGGTATTTCAAGAAGCTGATACTTTATCTTGTTGAGATACATCTTATCACCATAATATTTACATCCGAACTAAGAATAAAAATGGAACTATGTCCTTTAATATATCCCAAGTATCCGCTAGAACATCAGAAGGATGCTATTTAGGGTCTGTTTAGAACGTCTTTAGGACGCTATTAGGAAGTCTTTAGAACAGCATCCCAACACTATCCGAACAGCATCCGAACACTCTCCGAACAGCATCCGAACACCGTCCGAACAGGATCCGGACAGGATCCGGACAGTATCCGGACAGGATCCGGACAGTATCCGGACAGGATCCGAACACTATTCGAACCCCAATAGGACTCTAATACCATCTTTCAGATAGCTAATAAATAAACCCTGATTCTAGCAGCTTTGCTTATTGGTGATCTGATTCTCCACAAAGAGGTTAATAAAATAATACATAAATACAAAGAATACAAACTTTTTATTTAATACATCTAGATATATTTCGATGGATAATTTTTCTAAGAGTTTTAAGTTAATCTGGAGCGTTGTGTTTGTTCTCTGGAACTGCTTAAAAATATCCATCATTACTGCTGCCTCCATATCTGTACTTATACTAGAATTTTCTCTGTACACAAACTTCGTTAGGTCTACGGATGGCATCATATGTTCTATAACTTTGACGGCGGGGTCGTAAATTTCTCCTTTAAACACGTTCCAAAAATGAATGTCTCCTATTTCATTATAGAAAATCTTTCCGCATTTTGGTTCTACATGTACATTATATTTTTTAATAAGTTCCCAAACCATTAAAGTTGCAGGTAAACAGGACCCATAATACTAGTCCCGACTAAATACTTCTTCAATGTTGGCAAGAATAATTTTTAATATTTCTGCCATGTTAACTGCCTGACGGTCAACAGTATACTAACCATTTCTAATAAGCTATTCCACTTAGATTACAAATTTCGTCTGCATCACTCCCTTCTTCGTTCCTCACGGGCGTTTCCGAATAAGATCGATCTCCTCGTAGATTGCGGTATGTAATAAGATTTACGAATCAAATATAAATTCTTATTTAAAGAATTCAATTACTCCAAGTTGTTCTAGTTCTTGCAAAATGCTCCAAATCTCGTTCATGTTATTATTATTACCGCCCTGATTGGAACCTTCCAATTTTTTAAAACGCTCAACTAACTCATTTACATCACAATAATATACAAACTCTTTAGGTTTTTCGTTGTATTCCCATTAACGCTTGACCTGATTTTGACGATGACTTAGACCTTGTTGAGATTCTTGTTGTACTTGGAGGTGTTTTAACTGATTTCTTTCTAAGTTTCGAAACTGCTAGCGATACTGAGAGTAGTGGTTTAACAATATTTTTATCGCTATTTTGATTTCAAAGATGTCTCTACTGAATTGTCTACAAGTTTATTTAAGGGGGTTTGTGATAGGTTTCAAGAACTTGTTTAGTGCTTCATCTCCTTCACCCCGCTCCAACTTTAAAGCCAAGTATTTTTTTTTATTGTATTGGATGCTTGAATTATTCAACGCTTAACATCTTTATCAAGCTTACTGAATTGTGAAGTCATAATAACAACACACAACAGTAATTATAGACTCATATAAATATCAAAAAACAGCATATTCCGTAAAAAAAACACCCTATTTTTGAATAAAAAACAACAGTTTCAGGAAGCAACTTCTAAACAGCTAAAAACAACTACTAAACAAACCCCGTTTCTAGAGACTTAGCACATCTTGCTTCTAGAACACCGAGTATCACACTGAGTCTCGAGGGTTTAGGCTATGATATGACTATCAAAGTTGTTACGATATCGGCTTTAGAGCTATCATTGTCTTTTACGATTACTAGGAACCCCTAACTCTCTTTCCAACATTCGGAATACTTTCCCTTCTTACCGTTAGGGCACTTGTATGAAAGTCACATTTTAGCCATTAAGACTTATAACGACGATCTTAGTCGAAATTTTCGAAAAGTTTTTACGACAGTCGAAACATCTTTTCAACCTCTATAAAACATCCCAATTTCATCTACTCCCTTCTTACCGTTACGGTACTAATATGCAAGTCACATTTGAAACATTAAGGTCTCTAGCGATGTTCTTAGCCGAGATTTTCGAAAACTTTTTACAACAGTCGAAACATCTTTTCAACCTCTACCAAACATCCCAATTTCATCTACTCCCTACTTACCGCTAGGGAACTAATATGAAAATCACATTTGAGCCATTAAGACCTCTAGCGACGATCTTAGTCAAGATTTTCGAAAAGTTTTTACAACAGTCGATACATCTTTTCAACCTCTATCAAACGTCTGAATTTCATCTACTCTCTTCTTATCGTTAATATGAAAGTCATATTTGAAACATTAAGGTCTCTAGCAACGTTCTTAGTCGAGATTTTTCGAAATTCTCTTCCAAGATTCAACGACTGGTGAGACAGGAGGATGTCATTCCTTAGCAAGTACAAACACTATAAGTACTCTAAACATTGCCGGTTAGCTAAAGTATTGTGGAAGTGTCGACAAATGAAACAGGTAGTCACACCCCGAAGCTTGAAAAAGATAAAGCCAGAACTGCTCCGAACTCTCCATGTTAGTTATCTGCTCTTAATACGGCTGTTGGTTAGGGTGGGCCGAAAAAATTTTTTTTTGAAATTTTATTGCGGGTAGTGAAAAAAACTTGTCTTAGGTGTATCCTATACCGCACACAAAAAACTGGATTTTTAAAAAAATATCCAGCCGCGCCCCAGGGGGGGTAAAATGGGTATTTTTTCTTTTAACGTTTTTTTGTTACGGGTAACTTAAAAACACTTTGTGATGATCTCCTCAATGCATAAAAAAAACTGGACCTTATATTTTATGTCTAAGCCGCGCCCCAGTGTCTTTTTGTTTATTTAAAAGCGGAATATTAATTCGCTTATACTACGCCACTGACAGTTCGGAGACCTTGACAGTTGCTAAGCAACATTGCGGCAGCGCGTAAAGAGGCAACTAAGAAACTTAGTTTGTGGACAGAGCTCGTTCATGTTGCACGTGTTTTTAATCCTCAGTAACTAGAGCAATAACGGTTATCACGATTTTTTAAGGTAAGTTGTTAAGCTTTTTGAAGTTAGTGTATTAATACTATAACTATGTCTAAAAATACAATTATTAAAACTCGTCTATGTGATAAGATTTATTTGTTTGAGAAAGCTGAAGACTTAAATGAGGAACAAGTGCTTTTCCTTCCGACATATGAGCAAATTATTACATGTTTTAGAAGTGTCCGATCGCAGTTAAAAGGAGACGGAAGTAAAGAACCTCCTTTAAACGACATTGCGAATATTGTGGCACAAAAAGTTGCAGTCATTTGGAATCGGGCATCACTTCCAACTGTAAGTCACAAACGTATAGTGGATATGATTTTAATATATAACAAAAAATATAGAAACCTCACAAAGCCCATTAAAAACCGAGACTCTGCTTCCTTTAAAGCAAAATTAGAAATATTTAAGTCTGAAGCGAGAAAGCTGTTTGATATTTGTTCGTGCAAGTGCGCTAGTCTTTTGGTTTGTAAATGTAATAAGGAAAAGAAAATACCGAAGGCAGAATGGCCTTTTATAACGGACCAAAGAAATGAGCGTAAAATGCGTATTGGCCCCCTCGACAAAATAGCTACGAAGAAACTTGAAGAAAAAGCAAATAGAAAAGAAAAAGATAATAAGCCTTCTGGAAAAAATATAAATACATTTGAACCAACAGCCAGTTGCAGCAGAGTTTCTTCTACTAAACGCAAGACTAGTTTTTTCAGTAGATCAGAATCTTCTTCAGATTCAAGCACTGATGTGTCTGACAAAAGTGAAGATGATACCGATTTCAAATGGAGCTACCCCCTCGAAAAGAGGCAAAGGACTGAACAAATGCTAAATAGTCTAACTCAAATGAGAATGGCGCTCACAAGTACAGCTAAAGCGGCTGATTTGACAGGTACGTCAAGCCGAAATGTCGCAAAAATTGCGACGGCGGTTTTAGAGGATATGAACTTGGTATCTGCTAATGAACAAGTCAAGGTCATAGATAAGAATAAAATACGAAGAGAAGTTGAGAAGAGCAGAAAACAGGTTAGAGAGCTCGAATTATCTGGCTTAAAAAGTATTGAGGGGTTATATTTTGATGGACGCAAGGATCATACCATGACTCAACAAGAAGGACGTCGGGTATTGCAAGCTGAGGAACACATTGCATTAATTGAAGAACCCGGAAGCAAATACCTCGGACATGTATCTTTAGTGCCACCAGTGAAAGCAGCTGATATAGTACAAGGATTGATGTGTTTTATAAGAGATCATAACATTGACACAACAAAACTTACTGTGATAGGCTGCGATGGTACAAACATGAACACAGGTTGGAAAGGAGGCGTCATCCGATTACTTGAAACTCAGCTGGACAAACCACTTCAGTGGAGCATTTGTCTTTTACATGCTAATGAACTGCCACTAAGGCACTTGTTACAAAAGCTTGACGGCCAAACAAAAGGACCGTATACTTTGTCAGGACCAATAGGATCGCTACTTGGTGATTGCGAAAAATCTCCTGTTGTAGAATTCACGCCAGTAGACATTGAGCTACCAGAGTTAGATAAAAAAGATTTAAGCACAGATCAACAATATTTGTATGCCATTTGTCAAGCAATAAAAAGTGGACAGTGCTCCGAGAATCTTGCTTCCCGAAATCCAGGAAAGCTAAGCCACGCAAGGTGGTTAACCACAGCAAATCGAATACTGCGGCTATATATTTCTACAAAGGAGCCAACTGAGACCTTTCTTGTGCTAGTTGAATATATCACAAAAGTATATGCACCTTTGTGGTTTAAAATCAAAACAAATCCTTATATACAAGATGGTGCACGCCACCTATGGGATACCATACAGGCCACTAGACATTTTCCTGATAATATTAGGAAAATCATTGACAAAGTCATAGCGGACAATGCATACTTCGCACATGCAGAAAATATTTTAATTGCTATGTTGGCAGATAAACGGTCGCATGTCAGAGAGTTGGCTATAAGAAGGATTATGAAAGCAAGAAAAAATACTCAAAAGGAGAATGTCAGAATTTTTAGAGTTCCAAAAATAAATTTTGCAGCTCGAGATTACATTGAACTGATCGACTGGTTTCAAACTGTTTCTGAACCACCACTAATAATGCATATAGGGGATGAAGAGCTTCTTCGCATGATACAAGATCAAGAAATACCGATCCTTAAAAGTTTTCCGTGTCATACCCAGGCGGTCGAAAGAACTGTGAAAATAATTACAGATGCTTCTTCAACAGTATGTGGGCCAAACGCACGTGATGGTTACATAAGGGTGAAGCTTAAAGCTCGGGCAGAATTGCCTAGTTTCGAAAATAAAGGCGAGTATTATAAAACTAAAATAAACTAATACGAATTGAGAAGATGTAAGGTGGGCGGGCGGGTGGAACTCGAGGTGCAGCCACCTCCCCGTGGTGAGTTCTGGGCTGGTTTAACATTCAACTGTTAGTAATAAAATTCGTCTTAGATATTTAATTACTTTATATTTATTAAACTTAAACTGAATATTGAACCAGGCGAAGAGCTGCATACAGATACTATTAGGAGTACGATGCAAGGCCATTTTGGAAACCTTTTAGCCAACGGGGGCGCGGCTAAAACTTAAATGATAACGTCCAGTTTTCTTTAACGCATCAAACTTATCACAAAAAGGCATTTTTAGACCACCCTGACTTTAAAAAATAATTAAAAAAATTGACCCCTTCAACCCCCCCGGGGCGCGGCTAAATATTAATTAAAAAATTCAGCCTTTTGCATGTGTCATGGAGCACACCCAAGACAACTTTTTTTCACTACCCCTATAGAAAAATCCCCAAAAAATTTTTTTTGGCCTTTTTCGGCCCACCCTACTGTTGGTCTTATTAACCAGTAGGATTATACACCTCCATGATATTATAAATCTCTATTCTTCGACGCTTCGACGATCATTTTAACGTCAGTCATGGCTATGTTAAGTCCGTCCTTCATTCTGCTAGTTGCAGTAGTACACAACGTCTTTTACGTATATCTACCTTTTAATGTAAAAAACGCCTCTGTTTTGTTCGATTTTGGAGATTATAACGCTAGCAGCCCATGGATTCCGATGGCTTTCAACCCGCAGAACACTGACTACATGCCCATATTCTCCGCTCCGATACCTCCGTCAAACAATAGCTCTTTTCGCTACAAGGTTCACTTTCTCTTTCAAGAGTCGACGATTGGTGAAACAGGATGGATGCCGTTCCTTAGCAAGTGCAAGATTGAGATCGCATCTCCTATTATTCCTACTACTAATTCTACACTAACCCCATCTTTATCCGGAAATATGAACAGTATTTCTAATCTCCTTGTATTCATAGCAGTAACCTGTTTAATATTATTAACTAATTTCGTCTATAAGGTTGCTAATTATCGATATAAATTGTGGTTAAATAAATAATTTGTTCTAATTACTAGTTTCTTTCATACCTCGAAAAACGCGTCTAAACAATTAACACGATTAACGATTGAGCTTGCCTCGTTTAGCTCGTTTGAATTAATATGTTCCCAATGATGACGCAATCTTTATAGCATGGAATATTGTGGTATACGAGGTAAATAAATATTAAGACATTGAACGTAAAGCGATAACTGCTGTACACGGTATATGAATATTAGAATATACGAGGTATACTGATTTATATTTAATAATAAAGAAGGTTCATTACTTGACCATTTACGTAACTGAAAGCCTCCCTTTTCTAAGAGACAAATGAGTTCATTCTGCAACCTTGCAGCATCACTCAAAGTAAAACAACCAGCCGTAACGTCATCATGTCATCAACGTACGTTAAATTATTTATGACGTCGGCTGCCAAAGAAAAATTGTTGCCTTCATCTGCAACCAATTGTTTCAAACTACGAAGTGCCAAAAAACGAGCTGGCGATAAACCTTAAGGCACTGTTTTTAATCGATAGTCTTGTAAGGGTTCGTCAGGAAAAAATATAAATATTATTCGCTGATAATCGCGTTGTGACGGATTAAGAAGTATCATCCGGTACATTTATATTATATCTGCGCACAAAGCATAATTAAAAATTCGAAAGGTTAATAGAATAGATATAAGGTCTTGTTGCAGTTTAGGGCCAACTAATAAATGGTCATTTAATGAAGCTTGATTAGGTAACTTGGCGCTTGCGTTGAATACTACCCGTAATTTAGTAGTCTGACTATCCGGTTTAAGAACACAATGATGCGGTAAGTAGTAAGCATTTTCAAGAGGTTTAATATTTCTAATCAGTTCTATGTGATCTAAAATTAAATATTCGCGCATAAATTCTTTATATTGTAAATAAATATCGGGTTGGTTTGAAAGCCTTTTTTCAAGTGACCAAAACCGTTTTATAGCCAGGCCACGAATACCCGAAAATTGTGGCAAAAAATTATCACGAAAGGGGAGCGAAACACCGTAATCTACCGGTTGAATCGCGAGTATGCGTGCTAATAAAATGCTCTTCAGCAAATTTGTCGTCAGAGGACATGGCATTAACAAAAGGAACGGTTTTTACTTCCCAAAATTTCGGTGGTTTTATGGCAAAATGTGCTATGTCGATATTTTGGCCAAATCACGTTTTTTGTGTTACATATTATATGGCAATAAGATATATGTTCTCTAGAAACCATATGGCTCGATTTGCCTCAAAAATAATTCTATTTTAAATTGTCAAGATGAGCTAAGTTTGTTTCTATTACATATTTTTGTGGCAGAATGCTTCTTTTTGCTCTCCTGTAAACTTTTACTTTTCTGACATATCACCTTTTGCCAAAAAAACCACCGATTTCTTTAAAGTGTTATCTGAACTACTATCCAGTATGTCACAAAAAAATGAAAACACTTCAAGACTTTTAGGCGCAATAAATTTGCCTAATAGAATATAGACACAAATAGTATTAATCGCGTTACATTACCTGAAATATTTACATTACCTGAAATATGTCCGTTCAAAAGTATTTTCGAAAAAATATCACATCCCAAAAGTAAATCTGTTTTGCCCGGACTATAAAAATTTTCGTCGGGAAATTTTATATTGCTTAAATAACACCAATTATGCGGAGAAAAACTCATGGAAGGTAAACTGTCGCAAATTTTATTCAAAATGACAGCATCAGTAATCAGAATATTATTGTCGTGATCGACAGCCTTAATTATGAGCGTAACACTTCCATAGGTTGCTTTAGATTGCATTGAGCCTACACCGTTTATTTCTTACATACACTTATTTTTTGGTAAACCTAAGCGATTAGCTGCTTTAAGAGTAATGAATGACGTCATACTTCCAGAATCTATTAAATACCTCGTAGATTGAAAAACTCCAAACTTGCCTTTAACATGAATTATCGCGGTACCTAGTAGAACACCTTGATTGTGTACTTCAGCAGCCGAAAAAACTTGATTTGAGTTCGTTAAAGCCGAAAATTGATTTTTCGAAACCTGATGTCTGATCAGTACTTGTAGGCGGTAACGGTGTAGCATCTATAGAAGGCGCGGAAGAACTGTCAGCGTTTAGCGACTGCGCTCGGCGTTACTTGTCGTGCACCATTTTGAAAACCAGATGCGTTCTTATTTTTTAACTGGTGCAGATTATTGTTATCAAAATGTAACAACGTATGATGACGTTGGTGTCACGTTTTACAAGTAATTAAACACTGACAACCCTTTATATCATGAATGTCACTCAAACAATTGAAACATAAATGTAAGCTGTTGCAGAAATTAAATCTTTCATAAAGCTTTTTTTGTAAAAATTTGGAACATTTATACAAAGTATGGTTTTCCTTATATAAAGGTCATTTTTGTTTCGAGTCAACAAAAAATGTACCAGCTTGTCGTGTTACATTTTGTCGTTTTCTCTTATAACTAGGGGAATAATTCAGCGTGTCAAAGGCAACACAATTTTTTTCTAAATATTCAGTTAGGGATTGATAGGTAGGTACTTGAGATGAACCATGTTCTAATTCAAATTTAGTTGCGATAGAGTAATCTAATCGTTTAAGTAGCATCATAAATAAAACAGAGTACCAAGAATCCACTGGAAAACCTAAGACCTTTAATGCGGATATATTCACAGACAAAATGTCTAATAAACTTGGAAGCGCGATTTTCCGAAGTAATTTTCGGAGCATTTCCTAGAGCCTGCCAATGATTTTCAGCACGGAGACGTTTATTTAAATAGCGTTTTACGAGAGACTCATAGGCGGTTGTATAATTATCACCAGTTAAAGGTAAAGTTCTAGCCCAAGACAATGGCTGACCTTCAAGACAACTGACTAAATAATTAAATTTTTCAATTTCTGTTAGCGTCGGATGGTTATGAACTAGAGCATTGTAGAAATCTAGAAAATAAACGAAATTTTTATAATCTCCCTTAAATTTCGGAATTTCTGATTTTGGTAATCTTGCTTGCGAAACTTGAGACTGCGTTTGTGACAGCATTAGAGAAGCATTATTATTAAGCGTTCGATTTATGTCAATTTCAACAAAATCCATATAAATCGACTTAATTGAATAAAAATCACTTAAAAAACATTTTCGAATGCTGTCTTCTATCTCAATATTTTCGCCCGGATCCGTATCTTCCGTGGTAATCCAGAAACAGTTCTTTAATTTCATCAATATCCGAATAACGTACTTTGAAATATCTTTTTATTGAATCATCGGTTTTTATTCTATTTGCGAGCGTTAACAGTGTTTGTATATCTGTTAGACAACCATTCCGTGCAGATTTTATTTTTTTAAGTTTACCCGCCATAGACATATTTTCGACGTTTTAAAATAATAAAATATTTCAACAAACAATTGTATTGCGTTTTGGTAAAAATAAATGCTTTTAAAGTATTAAAATCCAACAATGCGTAGCGAGAGAACTATAAAAAAAATGAGAAAAAACTGTTTACATCTTTTTACCTGCCTCCTTTATCTGGGCAGATAAAACCAACATATAGTTGCGATACCTACTTTGTAGGATTGTAAATTATTGAAAATGAAACGATCAATAATGGTATTTATTAAGAAGAAAATTGATATTCAGTAAAACTATTTTGTTTTATGTATTTTTAGCGAAAGTATAAATTAAACTTAAAAGTTGCATAAATATGCGGCTCGAAGTGTCCAATGTTAAGGCAACGTCGAAAGTTCAGGTCTTGGTTGGCAGTGTGGACTGTATTTTTTTATGTTTTAAAAGGATGCTAGTATCACCCTGGTACAAATAGAATGCGACCTTAAAAAAGGCATAAAAATAGCGAAGTACAATAAATAAAGAAACGGGGAGACACTAAGACAGCTTACCTCTCTCGTCGTCTTCACCATTGGGAAAATGCCTCTTCAGAGGTATATCTTCGTAGCCTGTAGGGGTTGACACCAGCACCACAATATATGCGTAAGAAATGAAGATAAATAAATTGAGTCTGTGTACCCGCAGCGTACTTTTTAGACTCACTTGCGATATGGTACCGCCTTAGTGTTACAAAAAACAGCATTTCAAAAAGTGGTACCCAAATATATATATATATATATATATATATATATATATATATATATATATATATATATATATATATATATACCGGGTGTCAACGAGATCACTTTCCGGCTGCCATTTCTTTAGTATTTTATCGAACAAGATGAAACTTGGCAGAAGTCATAGGCTAATAAAAAGTCACTTTTCTAGGTACTTGTCAAATTTCGACGACTTCCGGTTTAGCCGGAAGTGACACCAACTTTAGATTTTCAAATGAGACACCCTGTATATTTCTTGATTTTTGGAATCTAGAGATCATTTTACGTACAACTGTATTGTTTTTATTACTTTTTGTGTCAATTTACCATTTTTAAAACAAATTTTTTGTTTTAATCTAGAGTGCCATGACCCACCTTAAATCGTTCTAATAGACGTGTACATCTGCACAAAAATACCTACACAATTTTATCACCTTTCATTTGTCTTGCCAGTGCGTTCAAAGTTGATTAAATCACTTTTTTGATAATAACTTAAAAAAATTAAATACAACTATAACACTTTCATAGTATAGTTAGATGTAGTTTTTTATTACGAATCCAACGGTGCATCACAACATCAAAATTCTCTTGGATTTTCTAAGGAAAACTGCACTTTATTGCCATAGCCATTTGTTATGGTTTGATCAAACATGTAACTGCACGACGATCAAATATTATATCCAGTTAGCCATGACAAACAATTAAATAATTATAGCTGTTTAAAAAATAACGGAATGAAGCCTCAAAATATTGTTAAATTTGCCATGGAAAACAATTGAATTCAGGATAAAGGATCGAATTTTACAAATTTGTTAACAATTATTTTGTCTGGTGTTTAATATTATGTTTCTGGTTTGTGGCGCATTGTTTACAGCCACCCATTATTATTATTCCGTTTTGTCATGGCTAAGTGGATATAATATTTGATCGTCGTGCAGTTGCATGTTTGATCAAACCATATAAAATGGCTATTGCAATAAAATGTAGTTTTCTTTAGAAAATCCAAGAGCATTTTGATGTTGTGATGCACCGTTGGATTCGTAATAAAAAACTACATCTAACTATACTATGAAAGTGTTATAGTTGTATTTAATTTTTCTAAGTTTATATCAAAAAAGTGATTTAATCAACTTTGAACGCTCCGGTAAGACAAATGAAAGGTGATAAAATTGTGTAGGTATTTTTGTGCAGATGTACACTGTAACGTCTCGATTTTGCAACCGTTCAAATCTCTTCAAAATGTTGGGTGCCAGTGTTAAGCTTTCCCCCCCCCCCCCCCTTGAAGTGAATAGGTTGCAAAGCTAACGTCGTGTAAAATGTGGTTAAAAATAAATCGCCCTAAACCTGTTATCCTACAGATAACAATTGTGACCAGGTACGCCCTGAGAAGGATATCTACTTACAACTCTTACCTAATCGACCAAATCAAGCTGCTTGTAGAACACCTCCATACGCTAGCTCTATCTCAAAGGGTAGGTTCTTTTAGTGACAGATGAGCGTTTAGCTTTTAACGTCAAAATCGGTAATTTAGTCAAAATTAGAGAGGCGCCACCATAGTTTTACTTTCTAAAATTCAGGCTATAAATGGTGGTCCGTTTAGCCCTTAACGTTGAAACAAAACCAGGAAAAGAAAATTAAATGTCAAGTCCGGTATTTAAAATTACTAGGTAATCAAAACAAATATAATCTTGACTTAAAAATTTAGGATATAATGACAAGTCCTTTTTTTTTATTTATAAGATTAATGCAAGCTCCTCTGAGACAAAACAATATAGTTACTTGTGTAACTTACAATGTAGGATTGATCCAAGTGTGTTTGAGGCAGTCACTATATCCGCACAATAGAGTCAGCTGTGCTTGAGGGTAAAGTGACCACATGGTCAAAAACACTTGTATCAAAACTGTCAACCGCCGAAAAGAAAAAAGTATTTACAAGTGAGATCTCAGTTTGTCAAGAAAGCAAGTTAAGTTTTTAAGGTTACGGTAGTGAAAAATTTACAAGTTACTAAAAATTTACAGAGGTTACCTTCAAAAGGTCCACTAGGCTGTGGAATCTAGCACGCCTGACGGTGACTACACTCATAGCACGAAAAGCCAACTGTGCTCCCACAGAGTCCAGTCAGGAATATCAGCCCTGGGTCAGCTTAACCAGTCCAGCCCTGATACGTCCACTAGGCCAAACGATACTAGAAACCACCTCCCCCTGATACCCAATGAAAATAAATGAAAAGAGACCTAAGGAAACCGTCTGGTTCCAGTCGATGAGTCCCCGAAAGTTGTATACTTAAAATATATGCCCAAAGTAAAAATGTAGTTACATGACTACACGTATAGATTCTAATATTTAAAATTTAGTCACATGAAAATTTACAATATACCCAAAAATTATATGTTCAGTTTGGACTAAACGAGGCCTGGCATACGCTAGCGTGTTGTCGACAAACGCCCGCGCTTACACGTCACCTGGGCTCTACAATCGTTCGAAAGCACAAGAGAAAAAGGTTATAAAAAGGTGAAACAAGGTGATCATATTTTTAACCAAGTTATTGGTCTGAAGGACTCTCTACCAGTGAGGATCGAAACATTGATTCCCCAATAAGGTCTCCCCAGAATGAACAGACCCTCGATGGGGTACAATCGGGATTGTACAGATTAATTGATAAATAGGGAAAATTACCCCTTGGCAAGAATCAATGCAGGTAACCACACCGGTAGGTGAAATTTTAAATCTACACTTAGCTGTCTACAGTACTCGAAGCTGCCTCTCCGTGCGGTTTGTTCCCCAAGATGACAGCTAACCCGACGCAAGGTCATTCAAGGTCCTATAAAACCCTGGTACTGAAATGATTGGGCTCCACCACCAACCCCGGATGTCCAATCCATAAATTCATGTACTTTTATCCAAAACGTAAAACTGGTAATCCAAAATTAGGTAATGTATACCAATACTAACAATTTAGTCATATCCAAAGAGAAATAATCCAACGTAAAAACCCTTAAATTAATAAGGGTTTTTCCTTCAACACCGGAGAAAAAAACACAATGTTATCGGCAACTTGGCCTAGGAATGCATCCTATCCAAGGATCAAACTAATGCATTCCAAATGAAAAAGGGATGATACCCAAGAAACTTTATCTGCTCATGTGGCATTTTCCAAAAATAAAAACTAGCTGAGTTTTATCCCATGTGTCTTCTTCAGTGGTTGACGGCCAAAAAGGGACGAAGCCACGTCATCTACACCCAATCTAATATCTAAACTCTGGTTCCATGACCAACTGCTCTTAAAAAAAAAACAAAATTCCCCAGAAATCTACGCCACTTCGAGAAATCGCAATAAAACGGTTAACCCTTTTCTTATCAACCGTCCGGTCGTCCGTCACCTGAATACGGCTTTATGACAGTTCATCCCGCCTGAAATCTAAAAGAAGAATGTCAGCGTCCTGACATTTTACTTATATGGCAAACAGCTGGCTGTCACATTTCATAATAGACAATTTTCGAAATTAAAAGAAAACCAATCGAAGTTTAACACAAATATATCCAATATCAAGTCTCTACGACTAGCAATATATCTCAAGAAATTGTCATAAAAATATACTACCCAAAACATGGAAAATAATCAGGAAAAATTCACTCGAACTCACATCGAGCCCTATATTTGTCTTTCACGAGGATTTACAGAAGGTATAAGGTATTATTTATTTAATTATTATTTAATTGCTTATTAAGGTCTCCAAAATTCCACACTAAAAATATTTCCTTATAAGAATGAAGTCTAAAATTGGTACTTTATTATGAACTTATTTATTACATCGGGTTACGGTTTTCTACCCATAACAACACGTCTATTAGAACGATTTAAGGTGGGTCATGGCACTCTAGATTAAAACAAAAAAATTGTTTTAAAAATGGTAGATTGACACAAACAGTAATGAAAATAATACAGTTGTACGTAAAATGATCTCTAGATTCCAAAAATCAAGAAATATACAGGGTGTCTCATTTGAAAATCTAAAGTTGGTGTCACTTCCGGCTAAACCGGAAGTCGTCGAAATCTGACAAGTACCTAGAAAAGTGACTTTTTATTAGCCTATGACTCCTGCCAAGTTTCATCTTGTTTGATAAAATACTAAAGAAATGGCAGCCAGAAAGTGATCTCGTTGACACCCGGTATATATATATATATATATATATATATATATATATATATATATATATATATATATATATATATATATATATATATATATATACAGGGTGTTATTAAATTCACTGCATATATAGGAATGGGTGACTCCTGGGGTAGTCTACAGACATACCCAATACTTTTTTTTTGTTAAATCGAACATTTTAAAAATTTTCAAAAATACCCTAAAACCAGCCTATATTCGCCGCACCTGACTAAGCATACACAAGGCGCTTGACGTAAATTTGCGCGCGAAAAATTAAAAACAATTGAATTTGTGTAAACGTTGCCAGATATTATGAATCTTAATTATTTTCTGTTATTACCCGTAATTTAAGACAAAGATAAAACAAATTTAAACCTCTTCCGAAGAAAAAACTAAAAAAATGTTAAAAAGGCCACTGGGAAACCACTCACTCCTTTCTGTCCGCAGCCTTAGTGTTAACCAGTAGTTGCCTAACATAATTTAAATATCAATAAGTAAAACTAATAAAAAGTTGCAAAAAATGATTGGTACTTATCTAGCCGGGAATATACCGAAAATGTCTCTAATTTGCTCCCAAACAAGCATGATTCGTACCATATTGTCCTCATTATTGTCCCGAACACTAAGGTACTCTGGGGCCCCGAACCCGTTGAAAGATTTTCTCCATTCAACGCGACTTCGCAGTTAATTCACTTTTTCAATTGGCATACTTACTATAATACACTATTTCCTTCATCGTACCCCGCAAAACGCTATCCGTAAGCTAAGCATCTCGGAATCTTGGATTAAGAAACATTAGAAATCGTTTAAAATCTAAAACTTATACGAACTGACGGCAAAAAAAACATTTTAGTGGATAGCGTCACCTCAGACAAATTATTGTCCAACGTTGTTGCCAAATTATAGAAGCAGTGCAGAAGAAATACAGCATTCACCGTGCCACGCGAATATCGATGTAAAAAATACATACGTACCATTTTATATTACATTAAAAATGAGAAAAAGCTCTCGTTTTATAATATATTTTTTTAAATAATGCAATCAACACGAATCGTTTTGCCCCGAATCGGCAACATGGGAGGACCAGACACCTTTTAGTAGCGATGGGATATCTCGAATGAAAAATAATCGATCATTCGATTATTCAAATCACTCGAGATATCTCGAGAAGTCAGCGCGATCATTCGAATGATTTAGCCGAGAGATTATAATATAATAATAATCGACTTTCGCCGCTTCGAATGACGAGACGAAATACGAAATGATGCCGCCGCCGACTCGGCACTCGACGTTGCGTTACGATGCGATTGTCTCGGATGTGTTTTTCATTCGAATGATTATTTATTTCGAATGATCCTTCGATATCGCTCGAGCATTATTTCATCTCTCGACAACGCATAGCATGTTTTTAATATTGTCTGGGTCTCGGATGATATTTTCATTCGAATGATCCTTCGATATCGATCGAGCATTATTTCATCTCTCGACAACGCCACCGTATACAGACAACGGTGACAACGCATAGTGTTATTGCATGTTTTTATGATATATACAGGGTGTTAGTAAAGTATGTGTCCAAACTTGAGGGTATTATTCCTTACTTAATTTTAAGACAAAACATAGGTCCATAGGTCCTAAAAGACTTTGTTTTTAACACACAGGGTGTTGAATTTTTGTAAAAGGTTTTTCCTAAATAACTAGAGGACGCAAATTAGTATAAAGTTGAAATTTGGTTACAATTTTTAATGCATAAATGGGAGTCATGCTAATTTGTTTAAAGAAGTGTTTGTGTTTTGATGGATCTCTTACTTTTTTGTTTTTTTAACAAATTATACCAATAAATAATGTTATGTATAACTTTATATTTTTTTGTTTTTATCGAAAACGGCCAATCCAAGCAAAAAAATTCAAGAGATGGTTTTTGTGTAGTTTTATTTGCTATCTTTTTTGATTCGAATGATTATTTCGAATGATCATTCGATTATTAAAATCATTCGAGAGCTAATATTTCGATTATTTAATTCATTCGATTATTCCCAACACTACCTTTTAGAACTAACCGCGTCCTTATTGGTCATAAGCAAAGCTGTCAAACGGGGGTTATTCCAGGGACGGCTCTAACCTAGTCGGGAATAAAATTAGGATTCGATCTGAAAATAAAATACAAATATTTATTTATCCACATTGTGTTATTTGAAAATGCGAAATACGAAAATACTTCGGTTACAGTGATATACCATACAAGGTGTCTGAAAAGTCTTAACATGGGCAAATATCTTTACTATTAATAAAGGTAGAGACACCAAATTTTAGTTGTATCTTATTGGTTAATAAATCTACTTTTTTATGTAATTTCACTTTTTCAACCCCCTTGGGGGTTACGCTAGGGGAGTTGAGGTCAAAAATTCTAAATGCAATCCTATGCCGTGTGGTACCTCATTTTAAAGGTCTTTTCGAGAATGGCAGATGTTACTTCTTGGCAGAGTTCCAAAATGGACTTTATTACTGCCAAGAAGTTCATGGTGGTCATTCTAAACAACTTTTAACGTAATAAGTAAGGCAGGCACTGTTAGTCAGTTACCAGAGGCGGTGATGCCTAAAGTAAATACGTACGTATACGGTATTTGACAGGAATAATTTAATTCATGGGCGTTGCCGTGATTGTGTGAAAAAAAATGGTGCCACTACAATATTGTGAATTTCTCACAAGACGCAAAAGTCTTAATAACTATGGTAAGGCTAACCCTTGAATAAATAACAAGAGGCTTCAATGCCGAAAATAAGTACGTACGTATACGGTATTTGACAAAAATAATTTTATTCATGGGCGTTGCTGTGATTGTGTAAAATAAAAACAAATGGCCAAGTGCGAGTTCGACTCACGCATATAGGGTTCCGTACCACCGTAAGATTGTGTTTATATATTTTTAATAAATGTGCTGATGTTTCATCCCATATTCTTGTTGTGCGGTGTCACAATGGCACATAGTTAAGAATGTTCAAAAAAGTAAGACGTCATAAAATCGTAGAAATATCTTAAATACGTAGTTGTAGTTTTACAATTGGAGATATATTCTTGAAAGTGGATAGGTTTGGATGTAGACACCAAAGTACATCCCCTGAAATCTCGTGCGCATGTCTAGTACGCTCGGTTTGCGCGTGGTACGCATTTTGGCCTACAGCGCTGATGGCAAAAAACGGAAAATAAAGTCGAAAAAACTGGGGAAAAAGTTATAAAATTAAATACGTAGTGGTACCTTGACTATAGGGGATATATTCTTAAAAGTGAATGGGTTCGAATGTAGAACACCCAAGTACATCTCCTGAAATTACGTACGCATGTCTAGCACGCTCGGTTTGCGCGTGGTGCGCATTTTTGTCTACTGCGCAGATTTTTTTTTATCTAAGACATCACACGTAGACTTCAAGCCTAAGTACTAACGTATCGTGGGTGTCTGAAGAGATGGCAAATAACGAAAAATAAAGTCGAAGAAAATTTGGGAAAAAAGTTATAAAGTTAAATACGTAGTGGTACCTTGACCATTGTTGATATATTCTGGTGTGGGTTCAAATGTAGACACCAAAGTCCATCTCCTGAAATTCCGTGCGCATGTGTAGCACTTTGCGCGTGGCACGCATTTTGGTCTACTGCTCAGATGGCAAAAAACAAAAAATAAAGTCGAAACAAACTTGAGGAAAAAGTTATAAAGTTAAATACGTAGTGGTAAGTTGACTATTGGGGATATATTCTTAAAAGTGAATGAACAAATAAATATAAAACGACAAATGAAGAAGTAGAAAAAGTTGGAAAAAAGTTAGAAAAAAATGTGCCCCACAAAACAAAAAATAAATGTGCACGAAGACTGGTACTGTATGGCACAAGAGGTCGGCCAACGGTCGACATATGTCCCGCCGATTATACGATTTACGATTTATAATTTTTATAGGCTAGCCATTTAAAAATGAATTAAAATATGTGGTTTGCGGTAAAATGTTTCTTTTCTGAAGACTTTTAAAAGAAAAGACCTCAACTCCCTAGCATCACCCCCAAGGGGATTGAAAAAGTCAAATTACATAAAAAGTAGATTTATTAATCAATAAGATATAACTAAAATTTGGTGTCTCTATCTTTATTAATAGCAAAGATCTTTAGCCATACTAAGACTTTTTAGACACCCTGTATGTTATATTACTTTAACCGAAGTATTTTCGTATTTCGCATTTTCAAATTATACAATGTGGATAAATTTTCAAATCGAATCCTAATTTTATTTCCAACTAGGTTAGAGCCGTCCCTGGAATAACCCCGTTTGCACAGCTTTATTTATTACTAGCCAATATGCTCTAGTCATAGGCAACCACTTATACACCGGTGCATATTGTAACCCTATGTCTTTATTAAGAATATAGTTTTAACTACAACAGTGGTATCTTACCCTATTTATTTTCTTTGAGTAGTATTTTCAACGTTTTCAACAAGTTATGGTCATTGTTGGAATATTTTATTCTGCTCCTTAAAACAGTTTTATACTTTGTAGTTGCTTTGCAGTGTTTATTAAATAATCCTAACACATTTAATTATTTATTACAGTGCTATTTAATAGATTATCGTATGGGCTGAGTGTTGTAGAATATTAAGTTTTGCAAAACAGATTTCTGGATGTTTAGTTTGGTGTTTGGTGGTAGTTTTCGTTTGAACAGCTGATCCCTGGATTATTATAGGTATTTTAACTTTTTGAAATTTAGTGTTTTGAGTTAGTTATAGTAAATTTGAGTTAGTAATATCATTTCACCAGTTTAAAAAAGGCAGTATTTTTCGTGTCATATTATGATGTTTATTTCTTTACAATGCTTTTATTGTGATTTTAGTGTTTATTACTTTTTTTAACTGTAATGAAATGTAGCGAGAGTGATATTAGCTGATATATAAATAGATAACATATCCTTTGATCTGTGTCAAAATGTTGAGAAGCGGATTAATAAGGGTGATAAGTTGTCAACCTAATTACTTTTTGGTTTAGATTTTGGTTAGTTCTAGTTACTGAAAAGTACAAAAGTTAGTGTTTCCTCACTTTTTTGTATACGTTAGCTTCATACAATTCTTCTGAGTTATTTTTGTTAAACTGTTGCTAGTTTTTATTGCGCAATTAAAATTTCTTTGTTTGAAGCTAATTTTGGATAGGTAGCCTTTTCCTCTAAAAATGTCTGGTCCGCTTATTTGAAAATTATTATTGTAATCTTTGTTTGAACAGCTGTTGGATTTTTTGTGTTGTAGTATTTTAACTTTTTGAAATTGAGTGTTTTGAAAGAGTTAAGTACTTAGTAGGATTTCTTTATTTAAAGATAATAAAAATATTATTTTTTTAAACCTGTTACATGGGAGGGACTAGAAAGATTTGGCAACATCTCACGTAAAAACAAATGAGTTTTTTCTGTAACTGACATTGCTCGTGGTTTTTTATATGGCCATGTGTTTATTACCAGTGGTGCGCTGAGACTAAAAAAAATTTTTTTGAGGGCCGATATCAACCTTTTTTTATAGTGAAGGGCTATTTATGAATATTTTTATTCAATCTGAATTCATATCAGGAATTACTGGTTTCAATATATGCAGTGAATTTCATAACACCCTGTATATATATATATATATATATATATATATATATATATATATATATATATATATATATATATATATATATATATATATATATATGTATATATATATTTATATATATATTTTTTTTATTGTTTGTTTCTTGGGATTAGGTTCATTATAAAAACATTTTTTTTTTATTATTTTTTATTAAAAGTCCATTGACGTTTCGACCCCTTTTCGGGTCATTTTCAAAATGACCCGAAAAGCGGTCGAAACGTCAATGGACTTTTAATAAAAATAATAAAAAAAAAATGTTTTTATAATGAACCTAATCCCAAGAAACAAACAATAAAAAATATATATTATAAATGGTTCAAGAAAAGTAACAAAGTATCTATATATATATATATATATATATATATATATATATATATATATATATATATATATATATATATATATATATATATATATATATATACAGGGTGTTATGGAAATCATTTAATATATTGGAATGGGTAACTCCTGATATGAATTCAGATTGAATAAAAATATTCATAAATGGTGTTTCACTATCAAAAAAGGTAAATATCGGCCCTCGAAAAAAAAAATGTTAGTACCTGCGCGCCACTGTCATAAATACATGGCCATATAAAAAACAGCAAGAAATGTCAATTACAGAAACAAATTTTTTTGTTTCGAAGTCAGGCGTTGCCAAATTTTTTTACCATATTTCTATGAATCAAGTTTGAAAACCTAATATTTTTGTTACCTTTAAAGAAAGAACTCCTAGTAACACTAATTTCAAAAAGCTAAAATATTACAACACAAAACAATACAGAGAACTGCTCTTCAAATGAAGTGTAAAATAATAATCTTCAACTAAACGTACTTATTAGCACTGGAAGTGGAAACTTTCTTCTTCACTAAATAACAGCCACAAATGTCCAGTGTTATCCTTATAGCACTGGAAACATTCTTTTTCACTAGATAATAAAGTTAATATACTTAATATACTTATAATAATAAGTTACAAAACTCGATTAATGTGTAAGGAATGTAAACAAAGTGATGACATTCCCAAACCAGAGAAGTATATCGAAATTATGTATTTAAAGGCTTTAGTGGACGAACTAAAGAGTAAAAATGAAATTCTTCAAGAAAACAATAAACTTCTTAAAGAAAAAAATGCTTACTTGGAAAAGAATATAGAAAATTTCGTAAATTTCTAACCTAATAAAAAAGCCGTAAAACCAAAAATTCCGTGAAATTAGCTGCGAAAGAAACAAAAGAAGCAGAAATTGGCATCGAACAAAACGACTTGGCACAGTAGGACCACAACAACAGTCTAGCGTGACTGCAAGCCATCCCAAGAAAAAAGAAGAAAATGACAGTGACTAACCCTACTTTCAACTCCTTCAATATTTTTCTATGCTTTCAAAACAAACAGAAGCTTACAGTAAAAAATAAAAGAAACAAGTGGATCCAAAACTGAGACCAAACTCAATCGAAGGCAAAAAAAAGAATGCAACCACTTTGAAAGCCGCTTCATCAGGTAGCTATTCTTGGTTATTTGTATCACGACTGTCTAATGACACAAAACCTGAGGACATTGGAAAATACCTAAAATTAAATTATAACATCGACTGTGAATGCGAACGGATAAAAACAAAGTGGAAGCAGAAATATAGTTCTTTTAAAATTGGTGTGCCCAAGGATAAAAAGTCTGTCATTCTTGACGAAAATGTTTAACCAGTTGGTATTCAAGTAAACAGTTGTTTAAACCTAATAAAGTTAGGACCTCAACAGGGGCGAAGCCTGGTGGTAGCAAATCGTCATGTATAAAACTGCTACATTACAATGTCCGCTCTGTGAGAAACAAGCTTCACGAGCTCGAGGCTGCCACTGCTGATTGTGACCTGGGAGTCTTATGTTTAACAGAACATTGGCTGGAACAGGAAGAAATAGATAGGCTGAGCCTGCTGGATTATGTTGTCAGCGCATCTACATCCCGAAGTCAGTCACGTGGTGGTGGAATAGCTGCATCTGTCAAGTTTCTAGGGCTATACCTAGATAGGAAGCTGAAATGGGATGTTCATGTAGCTAATGTTTGTAAAAGACTTGGAAGTAGTGTATTTGTTTTACAAAATTTGAGTGAATGTGTTTCAATAAATACCCTGAGAACAGCATATCATGGAATTTTCCATAGTGTTATGACATATGACATTATCGCATGGGGACGGTCACCTCATGCACAAGAGTCTTTGGTCTCCAGCGAAAGGCAGTCAGAATCATGGCTGGCCTAGGGTACAGAGAGGATTGTGGGAATGCCTTTGTTCAGTTGGGAGTTCTTACCCTTTTCGGCTTACATCCTGCAAAGTTTGCTCTACTTCAAAGACAAGGACGACCTACTGTCTTACCAAGACATACATGACCATGACACTAGGAATAAGACCAACTACGTTCCACAACACTGCAGGTTGGGTAAATGTCAGGCTCGACCAGAATATTATGCAATAAAACTGTTTAATAAGTTACCCCAAAATGTTAAAGAGCTCTCTACTCAGCAGTTTAAAATGAAGGTGAAACAGTTCCTAATAAAACATGCTTTTTACATCACAAAACAGTACTTAGATTATAGTTTTAATATATTTTAATATTTTTATTTAGATTTTTTAATGTGTTTGTATTATTGTGTTCATTTCGAATTACAAATTTGAATGCATTGTATTGTCAGGAATGTTTTTATTATTGTCTAAATATGAAAATTATTTTATCTGTAATTGACGTGTGTAAACAATTTATTTGTAATAGCATGAATAAATGAATTTGAATTTGAATAGAAAATTAAACTGTTTTAAACCACGATTGTATAGAGATATCCAAATAAAAGTGAACAGGCCTTATAACTTTTTTATTTTTAAAGATGGAAAAAAATGTCAAATATGAAAGCTTTGGGGATTTTTAGCTTTATACATATATCTTATCAGCAAAATAATCGAGCATCGAATAAAAAAATCCAAAAATATAATAAAAATCATACCATCCAATTTAAAATATGCGAGAAAATCGATGTTTTATACTATATTTCTTTTATTCGATACTCAATTGTTTTGCTGATAAGATATATGAATGATTGATCCATAAAAATCCCCAAAGCTTTCATATTTAACATTTTTTCTCATTTTTAAAAATAAAAAAGTTATAAGGCCTGTTCACTTTTATTTGGATATCCCTGTACATATTACCACGTACACAGTATATCCAATTTGAATTTACTTTCCTAAGACTGAAGCTACAGGCAGGTACACAGAAAAAAATATACAGTATTTATTTACATAAGACAGTTTTTATTATATGTATAAGTAGATTATTATTAAGGACAGTAAACAAATTAAAAAATAATAGTAGGTACCTATATAAAATAAGATACATATATACCGGGCCAGGGTGTTTATTTGAACTGATATCATTATGGAGTAGGTATATTTTTCAGTAGCGTGGCCATCTTCTAGGGGGGGGGGGGGCAGGCTATAATGGGGGCAGCAAAAAGTGATCGTATTGATAAAAAAAATTATAAATTGAAAGCAGAAAAATAAGATTACAGAAATATGCGCCGCAGATGAAAATTTTGGAAGAATTGTTGCAAAAATGCTAAAAATATATAAAATAATGCAAACAAGGGGCGCCATCAAAGAGGGGGGGGGGGGCAAAATGAAAAGTGGAGAGCTTCCAACTATACACTAGTGGTTAAAACTTAAAATGTGCACCCCGTATATAAATTTGTTTAAGGGCACAACTATAGTGATGGTAGTGACCAGTGGCATATGGTGAAATTTCAAAGTTGTATATCTCTCTTCCTACGTTCAGGACCGGTCCCAATTTTTATTGGTTTTGATAGTGAGCCCACTGGGAATGTTTTTGTAAAGAAAAAAAAAACGTTTTGAATTTGCGAAAAAAAAGTTGAATTTTTGCTTGAGTTTACCAGAACCTTCCCAGTGGGCACACTATTAAAACCTCTAGGAATTAGGAACACAGATATACAACTTTGAAATTTCACCATACGCCACTGGTCGTGACCTAGGTTTTACTAGCCATTATATCTAGTTCACAATACACTTACAATGGTATGCTACGTTATGACGTCACTTCGAGGGAAAATTTTAAATTGACTAGGGCTTACCTGGGCAAATGAAATATGACAATAATATTTTAATAAACGTCAACTCAACATACTACCCGACAATAAAATGACCTGTAATATTTTAATAAACGTCAACCCAATACACTACCCGACCAGAAACTGACCTGTACTTACATATGTAGGTACAAGGGTTGCAAGCGTCTAGTCAATTTAGGATTTTCCCTCGAAGTGACGTCATATGTAGCATACTGTTGCCAGTGTATGGTGATCTAGTTTAATAAGAAGCATGAAATGATAGGTGTAGGTGTTTCTAAAATTAAATGTAAAATTGTAACTATTTTATACTAGATGTGTACTTTTATGAAGACCACTCTTATAATAAACGCACTATAAAAATGACTTATAATGGCACTAATGAGTAGGAAAAAAATAACTGAAAGTCAATATCCACTGCAAGTCCTATATGTCTCTTGCTTTTCTTAAGAATTTTTTTTTAACTTCCTTCTTGTAGTTTTTCCATTTTTCCCGTAGCTGCTTACTTGTGCGTTCCACATAGCCCTCAGCTACCCATTCGGCAGCTATCTGCTCCCACATCTTATCTTTTTCTTTGGCCGTAACAGCATCAGCTCTCTTGTTCTCTAAAATTTCTTTGTATTTTTCGACAAACTCCACGAGTGCCTCAACTTCCCCTTCCACGAAATTAACACACCTTCTGTTTTGGATATTCACTGCATAATTTTTAGTAATAATACTAATAATCCTCGTATATCATGGTAATAATCTATAACTGTTTAGAAAATAAACACGACAATCGGAATCAAACGAAAAAGTATGGTTAATGGTTAATTCTTCTTCCTTTCTTAAAATCGATGACGCCTTTTTCCTCTTTTTCGATATATGGGCTTAGCATTTAACTCTAGTGTTTCAAAGGCAATAATACAAACACGCGTTCTATTTTAAATTTTCGCGCCAAATCAGGGCCACCTACTTTATCAAGTACTGGAAGTGACAAAGAGACATGATCATGTTTCATGATGAAGGGAAGGGAGATCGAAACAGAAGGATTTCTTAATGTCATCAAAGAGCCGTGCCCGTGCGCCATATTTATTTTAAGTTTTTCAACAGCATACAAGCCACACAATGAATGTTTTAAATTTTTTTTCGTTTAAAGTTTTAAATAATGTAATTTCTTTTCACTACCTAGAAAATGGTCTTCGTCGATCCGTTGTTAACCAATATTTTGATCAGTTTTATCTAGTTTCTTTGAGTGAGTAGCGTAATAGGGTTGAAAACTAAATTTAATTTAAAACACTAATAATATTTACGTATTATGGTAACGTTTGCCGGAGCAAAACTAATTTAGCGGATCTGGTTATACTTTTGAAGTAAGTACTATGTAGTTGTGCCCAGTTAGTATTTTCGTTTTGATTTTTAACTTTTCCTTGGCAGAAAGTTTAAGCTAGTAGGAATAGCTTATATCATTAATAATGTAATATAGGGTGTCTTAAATATTACTTAAAACTAAGGCTACTGACAAAAAGGACTGATTTCACAGTGCCTTTTTACTATTTTTTTTTGTTTTTTCTTAGGAAAGGTTCAAATTTTTTTTAACTTGTCTTAAATTACGCTTAAAAACAGAAATGTCTGGCAACGTTTCAAAAAATTCAATTGTTTAAAGTTTTTCGCGCGCAAATTTCCGTCAAGCGCCTTGTGTACGTTCAGCCAGGTGCGTCGAATATTGACGGATTTTAGGGTATTTTTGAAAATTTTAAAAATGTTCGATTTAAGAAAAAAAAAGTATTGGATATGTCTGTAGACTACCCCAGGAGTCACCCATTCCAATATATTAAATGATTTCCATAACACCCTGTATATATATATATATATATATATATATATATATATATATATATATATATATATATATATATATATATATATATATATATATATATATATATATATATACATATATATAGCATATTATGAAATTCACTACATATATTGAAACCAGTAAATCCTGACTTCAATTCAGATTGGGGAAAAATAGTCATAAATGGCGCTTCGCGATAATAAGCCAGGTATCGCCCCTCAAAAAAAATTTGTTTAATCACTGCACACCACTGGTAATAAAACACATGGCCATATAAAGAACAGTGAGCTAGGTTGCTGTGTTGCCAGGTTTTTTAAAAATATTTCGGGTCTTGAGCAATATACGACCCCTAGAATTTTCAAAAAATACAAATTTTAATAGCTTGTCAGACCTCTTGTCGAAACGATAACGAATCGTTTGTGCACTTTATTAACACCGATGAAATGTAAACACAATTTATTTCCGTTTTTTCAATATATTTTTGGGAAAAAAGACTTTATATTGTTTGATAGTAATCTGTTGAGAAATTGTGAGGTAAATAGTTTGTGTGTTAAATGTTATTAAACCCCATGGGCAAATAAAAATAGTTAAGTGAAGTTTTACTACCTATAAAAAATTTTTTTTGGTAAAATATGGTTCATCCAACATTTTTTTGCTTTAATGTGTTTCTTTTGAGGTAAGCTTTTTAAAAAATCCGAAAATGTTATGAAATTCCTCGTATATTGCTCTAGAACCCAATATTTCTAAGTAACAAGTTTGAAGAAATTATATTTTTATTACATTACCTTAAAATAAAGAAATCCTAGTAACTCTCCTAAAATTCTCAATTTCAAAAAGTTAAAATACTACCTATAAGACAAATTTAATAAAACACTCTAGGGAACAATTGTTTAAACCAACAAATATAAATACCTTAACTTCAACTAATTACCAAGGAATTAGTGTTTTACTAATTTAAAATAAACAAACGCGAACTATATTTTGTTAATATTAAATGGCTTTGACTTTTGTTAATATTTAACAGCTTTAACTTTTTCACAACACAAGAATAATGTACACGGTATTATTAAACTCGTCAAAATGCATCTTTGGTTTGGATTAAGCAGCTGCAGCTGACGTACGATTTCGGCCGGCCCACGGCATTTACCACTCAGGTAGGCGTTTACTCTGCGGAATGGGGTCAACAACCCTTCAGCGTGACTTCGGCGGCTACATAATATCTCACCGTCGAAAGATATCTAATATTATTATGTATTTAAATAGAATATTTTTTTACCAAATTTCCTTCTGTAATCAAAGAATTTGGTTAAAATTTTATAATACTGTGTAGTTGTGTTCAATTAGTGTGATAGTAAATTACGTGAAACCATATTTGCGACTACCGTCTGTAAATGTGTTAAAATTAGTGGGATACGTTTTAATTTCTACACTTTAAGCCAATTCTCATCTCACTATTAACGTAACCGGTAAGTCATAATTGTTTGTGTTACCGTATAACATTACCTATTTTATTCTGCTCACAATATCAACCTAATTTCACGAGTGCATATTTTCCCATATTAAGTAATTTGCTGTTAAATTAAAATAGACATTTTTGGTAAAATTTATCTGTGGAATCAAAAATTGTATTATTTTCGGTTTTCACTAAAACTAATAACAAAATAAGATTTCACGGTAATATTTAAGTTTGACAACGCCCTGGCTGGATCATTTGTTTTTCTTCATAATATTAGAAGGTATGACGTCAGATTCTTTAGAAGCGTGGGATATGGGGGTAGTTTAGGGCATTTTTTAAAATAAAAAAGAGTGCGATTTGAGGGGAAAAAAGTATTGGGTATGTCCGTAGACTACCGCAGGATTCACCAATTCAAATATATGCAGTGAATTTCATAACACCCTGTCTATATATATGTACATAGCTCAAAAATTTTTACTTTTACAACATTTATAAGTTACCGTTTTATGACAAGAATATTAATGTAAAAAATATTTGTTGTTTCTTAACGACTTAGTCATCTAGTTTAAAAAATAAAAAATGCATTACCTTCAATAAATACAAGAAAATTTACTGATTCTTCCATATCAACCGAAGGTATATAGATAATACTTGGCTCGTGAAGTTCCATTGCAAGCTCCAGAAGCGGAGCGCAGCTTTTTTCTCCCATTTCGTTGAGGAAGCCGATTTGATTATATTTAACAGAGTCAATTATTATCTGTTCAACAATAGAGTCAAGATGTTGTAAATATGGTAACCACATTTTAAATTTCTCCGCCCTTCGTTTCTCTTTTTCGGCTTTTCTGGACTCATTTTCCTTTTCTTGTTCTAATTCTTCTTCGGTTTTCTGCTTTTTTTTTTCTTTTTTTTCTTTTCCTTTCTTTGTCTTTCCCTTTTTGATTTCTGATGCGAGCTCTTCTTCCACACGTGGCTCGTCTGTAACTTGAATTTAAATTTTTATTATATTTCCGATACCTACTACATTACATGTCATCACTCTCTGCGCTTGCCAAATTTAGTATGTAGTGTTAACCAGCTTTTCAGTAAAAGCGAAAAATTGGTTCAGTTATTTTTTAAAAATGTGTAGCAAACCTCACAATAATAATATAGTTGTTGTGTAATCATTAAATTTTAGTAGGTTGTTAGGTTTTAGGCGTTTCCATGCTTTTCCTAATTAGATTGGACGGTAGTGTTATGTTTTAAAAGCGCAAGTGTTAATAAAAAATATTATTGCTTGAGTGTGAGTGGTATGATTTTCAAATGGCTATCCGAATAAATCGCTGAAAAAAGATAATTAATTGTTATAAAACAAGGAATATCTATTGCGACCCATGTACGCCCTGAGAAGGTTGCCGACTTACAGCTCTTACCTAATCGACCAAGTCTAGCTGCTTGTAGATCTCCTACATTAAAGTATTTTTATTTTACGCGTATTTCACATGAGGAAAATGCCACCACGGTTATTATTTACGTAAACTTATTCATTTAAGTCCTTTATAACTTATTTATTCTTTGTCTATATGTCAAATTAAATAGTACTCTAATTTCTAAGGAATTGCCTTATAGTATACGCGATCTCTGGTTTAATTATCCATATCTGGTTTCGACGGTTCGCTATTTCGTTATTCCGTCAATTCGCCATTCAGCTGATACAGTTTTTAGAAGATGAATGAACATTTATTCAGACAATATTCAATTCAATTCAATATTTAGACATTACGTTTCTTGGTTATCCGTTTAATGTAGGTCAGCCACAAATAAATTGTTGTTAAAAAAAAGTTATAAAACAATTTTTCGCTTCGGATGTGTTGAAGAACCCCATAGACTGCTTCAAAGAGGCTTTCTTTGACATACTTTTTGGAAGTTTAAGATTTGGACTATACAATGTGTCCCAAATTGGTTGTGCATGTATTGGGATCTCGGAAACTAAAAGAGATAGGAAGACGGTTAAATGGGGAAAGGTTTAGGCAATTATGTTACTAATTTAATGACACTTACTGAGCGGCTCTAAATGTACAGGGTTATTAGATATTTTAGAAAAAGTAAAAAGTTGCATTTTCCAAGACCCCTTATAACTTCTCTACTTCTTAAAATTTTTGAATTCTGTTACAAGACCCTTACAGCAACTTTTTACGTAGAATTCGCCTGTATACTCAAATTGTTGCCACAACGTTTCGGATTTTTAGAATCATCATCAACTTTGTTTTTTCTTATGGCCGCCATATTGGATTTTACCGAATTTAAAAAGAGCATCTTTTTAGGGTTTCAGGGAAAAAACTTTTTGTTTCCTGAAATTTGACATGCCAAGCCGCGAATTTAAACTTTTTTTTAATTTAATGACAAATCAAAAGTCGTAGTTTAAATAATAATTACCCAAAATTTTCAAAAGCACCCATTTTAACGATACGTGTACGTTTACGTTAAAAAGAACATTATTTATTACACATAAAATCAGATATGCATTTACCTAAGTTGGCTTTGAAAAATAATTGAAGTTAATGAAAATAGTTACTCTCAAGTAGGTTAGTTTCCCAACGTCACTTTCGTTAATTTTTTTATAATGAATTTTAATTTCAGGAATGCTAATTTGGCATCTGAAAACTACTTGCAACGTTTTCCTGAAAGGCGTCAACCACACTCCAGGATTTTTCAGAGGCTTATAAATTTTGGAAGCTTTGAAAAACCACGTTCCAAAAGCTATGCTAAAGAAAACGATCAGCGTAATGCCAATGCATATTTTACTGAAAATCCTCACAGTTCAACGAGGGCAGCTGATAGACAGCTAGATATTCCAAAATCAACAATTCAGAGGGTCATAAAAGGACAAAAATACCATCCCTACAAACCCACCATTGTCCAAGGACTTCGAGAAACTGATTACCCTAGAAGGGTACTATTTTGTAATTGGTACATTAATCAGTGTAACACAGGCCAAAATTTTCTAAATTATGTTGTATGGACCGATGAGACCAGATTTACTAATTGTGGTGTTTTAAATCGACACAATTACCACTATTGGGCAAAAGAAAATCCAGAATTGCGGGCTCAAAGACTATTGCAGGTCCGTTTTGGGTTTAATGTTTGGTGCGGCATTTTTGGTAACAACATACCCTCATTATACTATTCTAGACCCAATCTGTTACTAAATGAAATTTTTTGTGAGAACATTTTTTCAGTTTTAAGAAATTTATGATTTTTTTTAGGAAATCGACTTATCGGCCCTATTATTTTTGATGAAACTTTGAATGGGGAAAGGTTATGCTACAAAACCAAATATTTCCCGCAATAGAAGAAAATATTCCTGACGACCATTTTTATAGAGTTTGGGTTCAACAAGATGGTTGCCCGACTCACAATACAAGAGCGGTTAACGAATGCTTGCTAGAAACATTTAACGGAAGGGTTATTTCGAATGGTGGCCCAGTTCTCTGGCCAGCTCGATCTCCGGATATTACTCCCTTGGATTTTTATCTTTGGGGGTATGTCAAGAACGAAGTTTATGAATTTGAACCTCCAGAAACAAGGGAAATTCTAGAGGACAGAACTAGAGAAGTTTTAGCCCATATAAATCGAAATACTTTGAGTAGGGTAGTAAGAAAATTTTTTAAAAATTTTCGGAAATGTTTGGAAAATAATGGACGTCACTTTTAAATAAATACCTTTATATTTAAAATTTTTAATTAATGCCATATTAATATTTAGATTGTCCCATATTGTTTATTAGGTATTTTGTTTATTTTAGATTGTAGTTACTGTTCTTTCTCTATTGATTTTATAATATTTTTTTCATTCCGTTATTAATTAAAAACGTATTTTATGTAGTCCAAAATAGTCTTTTGTTTTGTTAAATAAATAATATTTTATTATTTGTCTTCGCAATGGCGCCAAATTTCAGGAAACAAAAAGTTTTTTCTTTTTTTATAATAAAATTTATTTTTTTGCTTAAGTGATCATTGAATCCCTAAAAAAATGCTGTTTTTAAATCCGGCAAAATGCAAAGTTGATGATGATTCTGAAAATTCGAAACGTTGTGGCAACAATTTGAGTATACAGACAAATTGTACGTAAAAAGTTGCTGTAAGGGTATTTTAACAGAATTCAAAAATTTTAAGAAATATAGAAGTTATAAGGGGTCTAGAAAAATGCAATGTTTTACTTTTTCTAAAATATCTAATAACCTTGTACATTTAGAACCGCTTAGTAAGTGTCCGTAAATTACTAACATAATTGCCTAAAACTTTCCCCATTTACCCGTCTTCCTATCTCTTTTAGTTTCCGAGATCCCAATACATGCACAACCAATTTGGAACACATTGTATATATATATATATATATATATATATATATATATATATATATATATATATATATATATATATATATATATATATGTATATATATATATAAAGGAGAATTATTGTGGGCATGTCCGCTACATGAACAGAACAAAATGAAAAGTTAGAATAGTAACCCGTACGACACGTGTTTCTGCTCATTGGCTTCATCAGGCCCACGTATGTGACCGTGCCTCTCAACATAAGTCGAGACACACTCGTCACATACGCAGTTACGGGTGTAACCTTAAATGAAAAAAAAAATTGAAAAGGCCCACAAACAGGAGCCAGTACACCCATTTGTGGCTTCAGCCAAAAGACTCCTTTTTTGGGGGCAACAATTAGCGTCGCCGACGGAGGCAACTATTGCCACCTGCCGTGGTATCCTATAAGCCCAAGTAAAAGAAAAAAAATGCTAGAAACTAGCGCGGAGCGATCCATTAAAAAAAGGAGAATTATTGTGGGCATGTCCGCTACATGAACAGAACAAAATGAAAAGTTAGAATGGTAACCCGTACGACACTTGTTTCTGCTCATTGGCTTCATCAGGCCCACGTATGTGACCGTGCCTCTCAACATAAGTCGAGACACACTCGTCACATACGCAGTTACGGGTGTAACCTTAAAAGAAAAAAAAACTAAAAAGGGCCACAAACAGGAGCCAATACACCCATTTGTGGCTTCAGCCAAAAGACCCCTTTTTTGGGGGCAACAATTAGCGTCGCCGACGGAGGCAACTATAGCCACCTGCCGTGGTATCCTATAAGCCCAAGTAAAAGAAAAAAAATGCTAGAAACTAGCGCTGAGCGATCCATAAAAAAAGGAGAATTATTGTGGGCATGTCCGCTACATGAACAGAACAAAATGAAAAGTTAGAATGGTAACCGGTACGACACGTGTTTCTGCTCATTGGCTTCATCAGGCTTGGGCTTATAGGATACCACGGCAGGTGGCTATAGTTGCCTCCGTCGGCGACGCTAATTGTTGCCCCCAAAAAGGGGTATTTTGGCTGAAGCCACAAATGGGTGTACTGGCTCCTGTTTGTGGCCTTTTTAATTTTTTTTTCTTTTAAGGTTACACCCGTAACTGCGTATGTGACGAGTGTGTCTCGACTTATGTTGAGAGGCACGGTCACATACGTGGGCCTGATGAAGCCAATGAGCAGAAACACGTGTCGTACGGGTTACCATTCTAACTTTTCATTTTGTTCTGTTCATGTAGCGGACATGCCCACAATAATTCTCCTTTTTTTATGGATCGCTCCGCGCTAGTTTCTAGCATAAATATATATATATACATATATATATATATATATATATATATATATATATATATATATATATATATATATATATATATATATATATACATCTTTCATCATTTCTGCGTCCTTTCATAATCCATCATTTTTGCGTCCCCTAGAAATAGAGGCTTTAGGCTTTGTATTTCAAGTGTATATCGATTTTTTTCCTTTTTTTGTATTGCTCCTAATTTTTCTTTTAAATATCTCTTAAAACTAAAATATACCTTTTATTTTATAATGCAGCATTTTCAACTCCTTTCATATTATAATCAAATTTGCGTCAGGCGTATAATTTTGTACATTTGTCGACGCATTTTGCTTCCGAGCCGTATAATATTTGGACACTTCTCTATCATTTTTACTACTGCCCTGTTGCCAGAATTTTGAAAAGTCCGAAAGGTGGGAAAGATTACACAGCGCTTTTGAACCAATGATAGGTATGACTAATCTGTCACCAGAAACAGCTTGAGGGACTGGGCTGTTTATAACTTAAAGGTATAATTAATTGTTTCCTCATAATATGATGAAGACATGTAAATCTTTACGCCAAGAGCAGAATGAGATAACCAAGGTGCTATGAGTCTATTACAAAACCATCGATCTTTTATTAACATGCTTTTATTAGCTTGACTTATAACATTGTAATGGGACATTTCATTAAAAGATATATACAGTATGTATTCGAAATGGAAAAATTTTTGTTATTGATTTTACGAAAAAAGTGTATTTTTATAAAAAGTTCTGCATCGTGAAAAATAGCATTGCCATTCAGAAATTTGATCCAGTAGGTACGTACAGGGTGGCTCAAAAATGAAAAAGTCATAATCCACGTGAAGCTAAAAAGACAAAATCTTTATTTGAAATTACACTGCCACTGCAAATGTACAATTTAATAATATGTTTGTTTCATTAAAAAATATACAGCATGTCTTCGAAATGGAAAAAATGTATTATTGATTTTACGAAATTGTGTATTTTTATAAAAAGTTCTGCATCGTGAAAAAATAGCATTGGCATTCATAAATTTGATCCAGTACGTACAGGGTGGCTCAAAAATGAAAAAGTCATAATCCACGTGAAGCTAAAAAGACAAAATCTTTATTTAAAGGTACACTGCCACTGCAAATGTACAATTTAATAATATGTTTTTTTCATTAAAAAAATATACAGCATGTCTTCGAAATGGAAAAAAATGTATTATTGATTTTACGACAAAAGTGTATTTTTATAAAAAGTTCTGCATCGTGAAAAAATAGCATTGGCATTCAGAAATTTGATCCAGTACGTACAGGGTGGTTCAAAAATGAAAAAGTCATAATCCACGTGAAGCTAAAAAGGCAAAATCGTTATTTAAAGGTAAACTGCCACTGCAAATGTACATACAAGAGTTATTTTTATGATATGTTTGGAACACACAGGAGGTCCCAAAAGTAAAATTAATTTTTTAAAATCGCCGTTACAAAAAAAGTATATCTTCATAAAAAATTCTACATTGTGAAAAAAGAGCATGGTTTAAATATTTTTATAGGGCATAGAGGGTGGCTAAAAATTTAAATTAAAATTGGGACTTTCAGCTTTATGAGCCACCCTGTATTGTTCTTCATCAAGTTTTTGAATAACCATGCTTCTTTTACAATGTAGAACTTTTTATAAAGATATAGGTACTTTTTTTGTAAAATCGGTAATAAAAAAATTAATTTTATTTTTGAGACCTCGTGTATGTTCCAAAACTAATTCACTAAAAAACTAAAACAACACGCTTTTATGAGTAGCGCACTAAAAAGTTAAAGATAAATTATAGTTTAAAATACTAAAAACACGTTTTTATGAGTAGCGCACTAAAAAGTTAAAAATAAATTAGGTATAGTTTAAAAAACTATCGGTTTACTGTTAGGTAACTACAAAAGGAAAATAATTATTTTGAACTTTTTAGTGCGCTACTCATAAAAGCGTTTTTTTTAGATTTTTAAATTATAATTTATTTTTTTAACCTAAAATGCAAGTTGAAAATATAAGTTTAAATAATATTAATATTATATACATTTTTACTGCTTATTTCTTAATTTGTAAAATTTATTGAAGAATAAAAAGATTGATAACAATAGTAATATGAATAACAATATTGTAAGTATTTTCCATGCTTATAGAATATAATAAGTATTATTTTTAGTTTATTTTTATGTGAAATTAGGAATGCTTAGCCGTCGACAAATTTCAATTTTTCATAACAGTAACGGTGTCAGACATTTGCCCTCCTTTTGGTAAAAGTGATAATTAATATATAGGTGATAGATCAAGGCTGACAATTTTTATTTTAATTTACTGACATGGCACTGACATGTACACATTGCTATCACAGAATGGCGCTTTTTTACCAAGAGTTCTCCGCATTCTTTACATATGAGATCGCTATAAAAAGGAGTTTTGAGCCATGGACTCTCCTTACCTCATTCTATGATTTAAGTTTATTTTGAGTTGTTTTGCTGGAACCTGGAAATAAGATTGCGAATTATAATAAAAACCTATTTTTATTATAACTTTCGTTTATTTTATTTGGGTTAAGTCACCAGATTAGCTCAAAATATGACAAGGCGTCCAACAAAAATTATCCACCTAATAAAACTAAAACAGATATATTTAATGTCGACAGACACAACCAAGTTTCTTCTTAATGCTTTTTGGCTGGAATCACTATTGATAAGACAGGTGTAATTTGGCAATTAAAGTCTTGCTCATTGCTCAGTGCTCAGCTTTATATAATTAAGGGTTTAAATTGGCAAGTGTTAAGATAAGACAACCAAATTTTATACTGTTAGTTTCTTTTTAATTTTTCTCGCCAACTTATAAAGAAAAGAGCGATTTAAATAACAGTTAGTTACAGTTAAATTTACCAACCGAAATAAACCTTTTTAATACACTACAAAGATAATGTAAAATGTCGACCACAGTAACTGGCGAGCTAGTTTTTTTATTTAACAAATAAATTCCAAAATGTAGTTTTTGTTAAATAACTTTTTAAGTTTTATTTTTTCGAAAAACCGCATCAATCGAAATAGGTGAAAATGTTACACAGAAAACGTATCTAAAACGTCTATAAAACTTAATCATTTTGTTAAACTTAAGCTTCAAAAAGTTTTGCAATTTATATGTCAACTATATGTACAAAATACAGTTTCTGTAACATAAATCGTTTTCGAGTTTGAGCAACAAAAAATAGAAACTAATTTTGAAGGTGCTCTGTATATATTTCACCGGAAATACAGCCTGTTCCAAGCCAGGTTGAAAAGTAGTCCATATGCAAAATTTTTCCTTTTCTTTTTGGTCAAGCAGTTTTAAGCGTTCGCTCCAACAGACAATCCGACAGACAGACGGACAGACAAACCGACGAAAATGGGAGACCATCTGATATAGGGACCTCAACACGTAAAGATCTGAAAAAATCCCGGGAAGTGATTTTTTTTCTAGCGAGAGAAGTAAAAAGTTGAAATTACTAAAATTAGAAATGATTTTTAAAAATGCAAAAATATTCCGTGAAAAGATAAATTTAGGATGTGTAGAAATGTCAAATTAAAATTAATAACCTCCAGTTATAATGAAGTGGTAATTTCCATAAGAAAGTGCGATTATTTCTTGATATTATACCTTTAAAATGGGCTAGTACAAACTATATCCCAAATCGATTACTTGTTATATTTTAGAAACAAATATAAAATGGTATAGATTTTTTTGTAATAAAAAAGCCTTAAAATTAAAAGTACTAAAACTTTTAAAGCTCCAACAAGAAAAGAAAATTTTACGCGGCTGTTGTATCTAATAGAAAATAAAATTTCATTGTTCCTAACTTACACCCTGTACAGTACAACTGTTCTATTTCTACTTTACATTCCACTTACAACACCATTGATTTTTGACACTTTAACGGTAATTTTGTATTGCAGCAATTGCAGTATACCTATTCAAATAAGATATGCAGGCATGCATCGCTGTTCTATTTAATAACTAGCTTTCGCCCGCAACTTCTTCCATGGTATAACAATTTTACTCCATTACAAACTTTAAATACCATCGTAATACCCCCTTAGGGGTTGATTTATTAAAAACTGAAAAAAAACACGTGTTTAAACATTAACTCTCAGATACACTAAGAAGGTTTAAGATGTAGTACTGCATGGTTTAAATTAGGATCTTCTAGTTAATCAGGTACGTTTTGACAGGTTTTTTCCTGTCATAGTTAATAAGTCTTCGTTAAAAACTTATGAAATATTCCGTTCCGTGCCGTTCATTTTCTTCACATTCGTTAGACAAAATTAGATTTTCTGACCTCAATTGACATACTTATTAGTTAACATTTTTGGGGAAATTGCCATTCGCTCGTTTTTACCCCCCCCCCCCCCCCGTTAGTTTTTTTTAAATGTTAGACAAAATTAAATATTTTGACCCCAATAACCCCGAAAACAACATTAACATTTTTAGATAATTTCCCAGTTGCTCCTTTTTACCCCCCCCCCCCCCCCCGGCGTTATTTTTTTAAAAATGAGTTTCAACAAAATTAGATTTTCTGTTCTCAGTAACCCCCAAAATTAGTTAACATTTTTGGAGAAATTCCAAACCCCGCGCCTTTTTATTCCCTCTGCCCCACCGTTAATTTTGTTTACATTCGTTAAACAAAATTAGATTTGCTGACCTCAATAACCTTGAAAATCATATATCAGATAACTTTTTTTGAAAAATGATCAGTTGCCTGTTTTTATTCTCCCTCGTTATATTTTTTTAAATATGTTAGACCAAAGTACATTTTTTGACCGTAATAACACCGAAAATGACAAATTAGTTAACATTTTTTCAGTCGCTCCTTTTTATCCCCCCGCCGTTAATTTTTTAAATATAGGTTTCAACAAAATTAGATTTCTGACCTAAATATCCCCGTAAATGACAGATTAGTTAACATTTTTGGAGAAGTTCCCAGTTGCGCCCTAATATCACCCCACTCCCCACGTTATTCTTGACATCCATTACACAAAATTAGATTTTCTGACCTCAATAACCTCGAAAATAACATATTAGTTAACATTTTTGAAGAAATTCCCACCAGCTCCTTTTCCCCAAAGTCGTCCGTTCCCCAGACGCGTACTTTTCCAAGGTCGTCCGGAACCTAGATGCGTATTTTCTTAAAGGGCGTCCGCTCCCCAGACGCGTATTTTCCCAAGGTCGTCAGTTTCCCAGGCGCGCATTTCTCTAAGGTCCTCCGGTTCCCAAACGCGTAATTCTTTCCATGGCCATCCGCTCCCTAGATGCGTATTTTCCTTAAGCGCGTACTTTTTTCGAAGATCGTTTGTTCCCCAGACGCGTCTATTCCCCAGGGTCCTCCGTTCCTCAAACGCGACTTTTCATCAAGGTCGTCCACTTCCCAGGTGCGTATTTTTCCCAAGATCGCCCGCTCCCCAGACGCGTATTTTTACAAGGTCGTCCGCTTCCCTAGATGCGTATTTCCCCAAGGTCGCCCGCTCCCCAGACGCGTATTTTTCTAAGGTCGTCAGTTTTAAAGAAGCTTATTTACCTCAAGGTCGCTCCCTCCCCAGACGCGTGTTATTCCTTAGGTCTTCCGCTCCCTAGGCGCGTATTTTTCTTAAGGACGCCCGCTCACCGGACGCATATTTTTTCCAAGGGCGCCCCTGGTGTGGCATTCAAGTGGGCAGCTTTATTACTTAACATTTTTAGGTAAATTCCCATTCGCTCCTTTATATCTCCCCCTCCCGTTAATTTTTTAAAAATCAGTTCCAACAAAATTAGATTTTCTGACCTCAATAACTCTGAAAATACTAAGCTAACATTTTTGGAGAAATTCTCAGCCGCCCTTTTATCCCCTCTCCCCTCCCTTCTCTGTAAATTTTATTTAGCATCTGTTACACAAAGTCAGATTTTCTGACCTCAGTAATCCCGAAAATGGCCCATTAGTTAACATTTTTGGACAAATTCCCAGCCGCCCCTTTTTATTCGCCCCCCCCCCCTCCCTACGGTAATTTTTAACACCTGCTAGAAAAAAAAAATTCTGACCTCAATAACCCCGAAAATGACATATTAGTCAACATTTTTAAAAAATTCTCAGTCGCTCCGGTTTTATCCCCTCTCACCTCCTCCCCTTTATTATTTTTTAAAGCTAAATCGTTTCACGTGGATTATGACATTTTCATTTTTGAGCCACCCGGTAAGTATAAGATCAAATTTTTGAATAGCAATACTATTTTCTCACGATGCAGAACTTTTTATAAAGATACACTTTTTTCGTTAAATCAATAATAAAAAAATTTCCATTTCGAAGATATGTTGTATATTTTTTAATGAAGAAAACATATTATTGAATTGTACATTTACAGTGGCATTTTACCTTTAACCCTTTCGGTACTGGCGACGTGTTAACCCGTTTTGAGCTGAGGTCTCCGTTAGCCGGAAGCCGTGTTAAAACGCAGTCAATTCTAATGTATTTCGGACGGGGAACGTGCGTTCGCGGGCTGGTAAAATGATGCGTTTAGGTTTAAAATATTGGTTCAAACTCGTAGAAGGGGTGGGGGGGATTTTAACCATGCTTATTTGATTTTGGCAATAAAGGTTTTTCTGCAAATATTTTGTTGTAATTTAATATTAGTAGATTAGTGTAATAAAAAAAAAAAGAAAAAGTAGAAAATAAATAGAAGAAAACTCCAATAGGGTGTCAAAATTTTGTCTCTTTGGATAGTTACTGTGAAAAGAGTAAGTTTTTAAAAACAACTATGGTTTAATATCAGTTACTATCCAAAATGACACATATTTGACATCACTTTATTGAATTAAAATTAGGGTGTTTTTGGCTTTCCAGACAGGAAACGGGACTTTTCGTCATGAACGTACTAGCCTAACATACGGGAACCATCTTTCCCCGTCAACCATTAAGGACGGGAGACGGGTGATCACGCAAACCCTAAATATGCCCGTCTGTACAGCAAATCCGTGAAAATTATGCCCGTACTGAAAGGGTTAAATAACGATTTTGTCTTCTTAGCTTCAGGTGGATTAGGACTTTTTTTATTTTTGAGCCACCCTGTTTATACAAGATCAAATTTTTGAATAGCAATGCTACTTCCTCACGATGCAGAAGACATGCTGTATATTTGTTAATGAAAAAAAAAACATATTGAATTGTACATTCGCAGTGGCAGTTTTCCTTTAAATAACGACATTGTCTTTTTAGCTTTACTTGGATTATGACTATTTCATTTTTGAGCCACCCTGTACGTACTAGATCAAATTTTTGAATGGCAATGCTAGTTTTTTACGATGCAGAACTTTTTATAAACAGATAGGTACTTTATTCTTAAAATCAATAATACATTTTTTCCATTTCGAAGACATGCTGTATATTTTTTAATGAAAAAAAATATTATTGAATTGTAAATTTGCAGTGGCAGTTTTCCTTTAAATCACGATTTTGTCTTTTTAGCTTCACTTGGATTATGAATATTTCATTGTTGAGCCACCCTGTACGTACTAGATCAAATTTTTGAATGGCAATGCTATTTTTTTACGATGCAGAACTTTTTATAATCAGACACTTTTTTCGTAAAATCAATAATAAAAATTTGTCCTTTTCGTAGAAATGCTGTATATTTTTTGAATGAAAAATACATATTATTGAATTGTACATTTGCAGTGGCAGTTTACCTTTAAATAACGATTTTGTCTTCTTAACTTCACATGGATTAGGACTTTTTATTTTTGGGTCACCCTGTTTATACGAGATCAAATTTTTGAATAGCAATGCTATTTTCTAACGATGCAGAATTTTTTATAAAGAGACACTTTTTTCGTAAAATCAATAATATTTTTTTTCCATTTCGAAGACATGCTGTATATTGTTTTAAGAAGAAAAAAACATATTATTGAATTGTACATATGCAGTGGCAGTTTTCCTTTAAATAATGATTTTGCCTTTTTAGCTTCACGTGGATTATGACTGTCATTTTTGAGCCACCCTGTACATACTAGATCAAATTTTGGAATCGCAATGCTGTTTTTTTACGATGCAGAACTTTTTATAAACAGACACTTCTTTCGTAAAATAAATATTTTTTTTTCCATTTTGAAGACATGCTGTACATTTTTTAACGAAAAAAATATTGTTGAATTGTACATTTGCAGTGGCAGTTTTCCTTTAAATCACGATTTTGTCTTTTTAGCTTCACTTGGATTATGAATATTTCATTTTTGAGCCACCCTGTACGCACTAGATCAAATTTTTGAATGGCAATGCTGTTTTTTACGATGCAGAACTTTTTATAATCAGACACTTTTTTCGTAAAATCAATAATAAAATTTTTTCCATTTTGAAGACGTACTGTATATTTTTTTAATGAAAAAACATATTGAATTGTACATTTGCAGTGGCAGTTTACCTTTAAGTAACGATTTTGTCTTCTTAGCTTCATGTGGATCAGGACTCTTTTATTTTTGAGCCACCCTGTATGTACTAGATCAAATTTTTGAATGGCAATGGTATTTTCTCACGATGCAGAACCTTTTATAAACAGACACTTTTTTCGTAAAATCAATAATAATTTTGTTCCATTTCGAAGACATGCTGTATATTTTTTTAATGAAAAAAAAACACATTATTGAATTGTACATTTGTCGTGGCAGTTTTCCTTTAAATAACGATTTTGTCTTTTTAGCTTCACGTGGATTATGACTGTCATTTTTGAGCCACCTTGTACGAATCAAATTTTTGAATGGCAATGCTGTTTTTTTACGATGCAGAACTTTTTATAATCAGACACTTTTTTCGTAAAATTAATAACAAAATTTTTTCCATTTTGAAGACATACTGTATATTTTTTTAATGAAAAAACATATTATTGAATTGTACATTTGCAGTGGCAGTTTACCTTTAAATAACGATTTTGTCTTCTTAACTTCACATGGATTAGGACTTTTTATTTTTGGGTCACCCTGTTTATACGAGATCAAATTTTTGAATAGCAATGCTATTTTCTAACGATGCAGAATTTTTTACAAAGAGACACTTTTTTCGTAAAATCAATAATATTTTTTTTCCATTTCGAAGACATGCTGTATATTTTTTTAAGGAGAAAAAACAATATTATTGAATTGTACATATGCAGTGGCAGTTTTCCTTTAAATAATGATTTTGTCTTTTTAGCTTGACGTGGGTTATGACTGTCATTTATGAGCCACCCTGTACATACTAGATCAAATTTTTGAATCGCAATGCTGTTTTTTTACGATGCAAAACTTTTTATAAGCAGACACTTCTTTCGCAAAATAAATAATATATTTTTTCCATTTTGAAGACATGCTGTACATTTTTTAATGAAAAAAATATTATTGAATTGTACATTTGCAGTGGCAGTTTTCCTTTAAATCACGATTTTGTCTTTTTAGCTTCACTTGGATTATGAATATTTCATTTTTGAGCCACCCTGTACGTACCTACTAGATCAAATATTTGAATGGCAATGCTGTTTTTTACGATGCAGAACTTTTTATAAACAGACACTTCTTTCGTAAAATAAATATTTTTTTTTCCATTTTGAAGACATGCTGTACATTTTTTAATGAAAAAAATATTGTTGAATTGTACATTTGCAGTGGCAGTTTTCCTTTAAATCACGATTTTGTCTTTTTAGCTTCACTTGGATTATGAATATTTCATTTTTGAGCCACCCTGTACGTACTAGATCAAATTTTTGAATGGCAATGCTGTTTTTTACGATGCAGAACTTTTTATAATCAGACACTTTTTTCGTAAAATCAATAATAAAATTTTTTCCATTTTGAAGACGTACTGTATATTTTTTTAATGAAAAAACATATTGAATTGTACATTTGCAGTGGCAGTTTACCTTTAAGTAACGATTTTGTCTTCTTAGCTTCATGTGGATCAGGACTCTTTTATTTTTGAGCCACCCTGTATGTACTAGATCAAATTTTTGAATGGCAATGGTATTTTCTCACGATGCAGAACCTTTTATAAACAGACACTTTTTTCGTAAAATCAATAATAATTTTGTTCCATTTCGAAGACATGCTGTATATTTTTTTAATGAAAAAAAAACACATTATTGAATTGTACATTTGTCGTGGCAGTTTTCCTTTAAATAACGATTTTGTCTTTTTAGCTTCACGTGGATTATGACTGTCATTTTTGAGCCACCTTGTACGTATCAAATTTTTGAATGGCAATGCTGTTTTTTTACGATGCAGAACTTTTTATAATCAGACACTTTTTTCGTAAAATTAATAACAAAATTTTTTCCATTTTGAAGACATACTGTATATTTTTTTAATGAAAAAACATATTATTGAATTGTACATTTGCAGTGGCAGTTTACCTTTAAATAACGATTTTGTCTTCTTAACTTCACATGGATTAGGACTTTTTATTTTTGGGTCACCCTGTTTATACGAGATCAAATTTTTGAATAGCAATGCTATTTTCTAACGATGCAGAATTTTTTACAAAAAGACACTTTTTTCGTAAAATCAATAATATTTTTTTTCCATTTCGAAGACATGCTGTATATTTTTTTAAGGAGAAAAAACAATATTATTGAATTGTACATATGCAGTGGCAGTTTTCCTTTAAATAATGATTTTGTCTTTTTAGCTTGACGTGGGTTATGACTGTCATTTATGAGCCACCCTGTACATACTAGATCAAATTTTTGAATCGCAATGCTGTTTTTTTACGATGCAAAACTTTTTATAAGCAGACACTTCTTTCGTAAAATAAATAATATATTTTTTCCATTTTGAAGACATGCTGTACATTTTTTAATGAAAAAAATATTATTGAATTGTACATTTGCAGTGGCAGTTTTCCTTTAAATCACGATTTTGTCTTTTTAGCTTCACTTGGATTATGAATATTTCATTTTTGAGCCACCCTGTACGTACCTACTAGATCAAATTTTTGAATGGCAATGCTGTTTTTTACGATGCAGAACTTTTTATAATCAGACACTTTTTTCGTAAAATCAATAATAAAATTTTTTCCATTTTGAAGACGTACTGTATATTTTTTTAATGAAAAAACATATCATTGAATTGTACATTTGCAGTGGAAGTTTACCTTTAAGTAACGATTTTGTCTTCTTGGCTTCATGTGGATCACGACTTTTTTATTTTTGAGCCACCCTGTATGTACTAGATGAAATTTTTGAATGGCAATGGGTATTTTCTCACGATGCAGAACCTTTTATAAACAGACACTTTTTTCGTAAAATCAATAATAATTTTTTTCCATTTCGAAGACATGCTGTATATTTTCTTAATGAAAAAAAACACATTATTGAATTGTACATTTGCAGTGGCAGTTTACCTTGAAATAACGATTTTGTCTTCTTAGCGTCACGTAGATCAGGACTTTTTTATTTTTGAGCCACCCTGTATGTACTAGATCAAATTTTTGAATAGCAATGCTATTTTCTCACGATGCGGAACTTTTTATAAACAGGCACTTTTTTCGTAAAATCAATAATACATTTTTTTCCATTTCGAAGACATGCTGTATATTTTTTTTAATGAAAAAAAAAACACATAACTTCAGCAAAAAAAAACTTAAAACGAGACCATTCGGAAAAACTCATCGACAAACCAAGTTGAAGAAGTCCGTTGAAGAATTATGCGTGAACATATAAAGAATCTCACATGCGGGCCGAATAATTGATAACCTCCTCTTGAGAAGACGGTTAAAAAGCACACCACTTAGCGAAAATGCTGTTCACTGCGTCACGGACACTTCATAATTATAGAACTAATATTTAAATACAATTTTATCATACTTTAGCGTTGCCAAGTTTCTGGTAGCAAAATCCACCGACCAGTAAAACTTTTAATATACGCATGTATAATTTTGCGCCTCTATCGGAAATTTTTACAACTAAAATTTATACGTCTTCATTTATTTTTCGATCATTTTTACTTCCATTTCGTACCGCTATTATTCCCCGCCACTAGTTTATGCTTTAAACTGTCAAAGAACAATTTCTTTACGTAAGGTATGGTACTTTGGACCAGCCATTGCGACAATGTGGGACTTAAAATTTATAGCCATGTTCGAGAAAAACGCCTAAGTTAATCTTGCGTCCGATATACGGCAGCAAGTTTGCAGCGGTAGCAGAAATGATAGGGATTAGACCCCTTTCGGAAGCAAAAATGATAGGGTGATGTATATATATATATATATATATATATATATATATATATATATATATATATATATATATATATATATATATATATATACAGGGTGGTGCAACCAAGATGGGGTGGACGATTGTGAGTAAACGGTGAGGAATTTGGAAAAAAAAATTTTTGGATATTATCGATAGTCAGACACGCTATGTTTTAAAATTATTGCCATAATACAGGGTGGTCCGAAAAACTCGTGGCGAACCAAACTTGTATTTTTTTAAATGGGACACCCGGTATATTATTGTTCCAATTGATTCTCCTGTTCGTTACGATCATTTTGATATAGGGTTTATTGGGTCTAAAACTTATAGTAAGGGAATGGGAGGCGGTTAAAGTTGAAAAAATGCTCACAGTTCGGCCATTTTTTAAAGAAATTTGAAACAGGTATGGAAAAACCAAATATTCCATAAAACGTTACATATCCTTGAATACATTAATCACTTGCAATTTGTTTAAAATTATTCACTGTTATACAGGGTGGTCAAGTTTTGCAAATACGCCCTGGACTCATTTTTTTTAAATGGAACACCCTGTATATTTTATTTTCATGTTAAAGATAACATTACTAGCTTTCAAAAAATACCATACATGATGCCTTTCTGACCAACAGTTTTTTAGTAAACTAGCTGTGAAAGCAAAGTTTCTTCATTCTAATACGATTATACTGAATTTACGTTGTTTATTATTAAATATCTAATATTAGGAGGCCATGACACTATTATAAATGAAACACAATATTGTCAAAGCTACTGCCGCATAATCCATTATTTACAAGTTAAGCGTAGGTGAGGTAAGAAAACTGAGACCCGAAACCTTTACATGCTTTTTAGAGAAATTTCTAAAAACAGAAAATATTGTTTTTAGGAAATGTAAAGTAATTAATAAACAAAGATAATCAGTTATCAGTATTATTAATAGTGTAAGAAAATTAATTAAGCAAAAACAGAACATCTTTTAAAATTATTTAGGTATGTACTTACTTGTAAACCTAATTTAATTTAAACAAGTAAGTACATACCTAAATAATTTTAAAAGATGTTCTGTTTTTGCTTAATTAATTTCCTTACACTATTAGTAATACTGATAACTGATTATCTTTGTTTATTATTACTTTACATTTCCTAAAAACAATATTTTCTGTTTTTTGAAATATCTCTAATAAACATGTAAAAGTTTCGGGTCTCAGTTTTCTTACCTCATAATTATTGGGCCACCTACACTTAACTTGTAAATAATGGATTATGCGGCAGTAGCTTTGACAAGTTCGTCAATCTTTTGTTTCATTTCAATAATAAACAACGTAAATTCAGTATAATCGTATTAGAATGAAGAAACTTTGCTTTCACGGCTGGTTTACTAAAAAACTGTTGGTCAGAAAGGCAACATGTATGGTATTTTTTGAAAGCTAGTAATGTTATCTTTAACATGAAAATAAAATATATAGGGTGTTCCATTTAAAAAAAATGAGTCCAGGGCGTATTTGCAAAACTTGACCACCCTGTATAACAGTGAATAATGTTAAACAAATTGCAAGTGATTAATGTATTCAAGGATATGTAACGTTTTATGGAATATTTGGTTTTTCCATACCTGTTTCAAATTTCTTTAAAAAATGGCCGAACTGTGAGCATTTTTTCAACTTTAACCGCCTCCCATTCCCTTACTATAAGTTTTAGACCCAATTAACCCTATATCAAAATGATCGTAACGAACAGGAGAATCAACTGGAACAATAATATACCGGGTGTCCCATTTAAAAAAATACAAGTTTGGTTCGCCACGAGTTTTTCGGACCACCCTGTATTATGGCAATAATTTTAAAACATAGCGTGTCTGACTATCGATAATATCCAAAACAAATTTTTTCGAAATTCCTCACCGTTTACTCACAATCGTCCACCCCATCTTGGTTGCACCACCCTGTATATGGGTCATTCCATGTCAACCGGATCACCGCTGTCGCCAAAATTTGGAGCCACTTAAAAATACGTATAAGGGCTCAATTTGACGGTCGGACAATAAGCTTCAAGATGCCGTATGCGCTTTTGCAAAAATCAAGATGGCGACATCAATATGGCTGAAAAGTTTAGGTTATGAAACAATAGGTATAAGGGTTTAGTTTAGAGCTCAAACAAGAAACTACCAAGAGGTATAAAAACTTTTGCAAAAATTAAGATGGTGGTGTCAATATGGCGGTTCTAATCATGTAATTTGCTAATGATGTATCAAAAAATACAATCTCAGGTCCAATGAATGAGACAAGTGAATGTTAAACCGTTCATAAGTAGCAAGTGAGCTTACGGATCAAAAAACTGGTTGACGGAACTCAAATCATACAATGGCGGATCCAAGATGGCGGGCTTTCGACCAAAACCCGATAGAAATGGCATTAAAATACCCGAATTGGTTTAAAAATCAGTTGCTAAGGATATGCATCTGAAAAAAGTATAATTTATTTCCGATGTGTAAAATGGCGAATGCAAGATGGCGGACGTTTGCCAAAATGTAGAAGAACCTGCTGCTTAAATTACCAAATCTGACGCAAATGGATAGGAAAGGATTTGTAAAGGTGCATATGCGTAACCCAATTAGTTTTGAACTTACAAAATGGTGGATCCAATATGGTGGACGTATATGAAAACCTCGAAAGTAAATGCCGTTAAGGCCATCAAATTTGTCTAAAAATTGGTTGAAAGCGATTTTTAAGGTAACGTAACTCTACATTGGTGTAGCTCATTCCAAGCTATAAAGTCTAGGATCCAAGATTGCGGACATAACTGGAATTATCATTTAATGTCTTGTGGACTTGGATCTCTCCAAAAACAATTTTTTGAAGATTGACTGTTATCAACCGGTTAGGAATTTTAAATGTAATTGGTAGTAATCAACTATCTTTATTTTACAAAAATGTCTCAACGACTTGCATATTGCATAGTAATTACAGTTTTTTTTGCACCAGAGTACCTTTTTACCTCCAGTTTATTATCAGAAGTTGGAATAAATGCGTGGCTACATTGTATGTTTTTCACAGCAGGTGGGTCAGTATACTGCCCATTTAGTATTTTTCCTAATTTTGCATGATCTTGCGTCCACCATATTGGATCCACCATTTTGTAAGTTCAAAATTAATTGGGCTACGCATATGGCCCATTACAAATCCTTTCCTATCCATTTGCGTCAGATTTGGTAATTTAAGCAGCAGGTTCTTCTACATTTTGGCAAACGTCCGCCATCTTGCATTCGCCATTTTACACATAGCAAATAAATTATACTTTTTTCAGATTCATATCCTTAGCAACTGATTCTTAAACCAATTCGGGTATTTTAATGCCATTTCTATCGGGTTTTGGTCGAAAGCCTGCCATCTTGGATCCGCCATTGTATGATTTGAGTTCCGTCAACCAGTTTTTTGATCCGTAAACTCACTTGCTACTTGTGAACGGTTTAACATTCACTTGTCTCATTCATTGGACCTGAGATTGTATTTTTTGATACATCATTAGCAAATTACATGATTATAACCGCCATATTGACACCACCATCTTAATTTTTGCAAAAGTGTTTATACCTCTTGGTAGTTTCTTGTTTGAGCTCTAAACTAAACCCTTATACCTATTGTTTCATAAACTAAAATTTTGACGACAGCCCTAATCCGCTTGATCGATCCAAAGTTTCAAGGTTTTGGCAGCCATATTGATGTCGCCATCTTGATTTTTGCAAAAGCGCATACGGCATTAAGCTTATTGTCGGACCGTCAAATTGAGCCCTTATACGTATTTTTAAGTGGCTCCAAATTTTGCCGACAGCGCTGATCCGGTTGACATGGAATGACCCATATATATATATATATATATATATATATATATATATATATATATATATATATATATATATATATATATATATATATATATATATATATATATATACATCTTTCATCATTTCTGCGTCCTTTCATAATCCATCATTTTTGCGTCCCCTAGAAATAGAGGCTTTAGGCTTTGTATTTCAAGTGTATATCGATTTTTTTCCTTTTTTTGTATTGCTCCTATTTTCTTTTAAATATCTCTTAAAACTAAAATATACCTTTTATTTTATAATGCAGCATTTTCAACTCCTTTCATATTATAATCAAATTTGCGTCCGGCGTATAATTTTGTACATTTGTCGACTCATTTTGCTTCCGAGCCGTATAATATTTGGACACTTCTGTATCATTTTTACTACTGCCCTGTTGCCAGAATTTTGAAAAGTCCGAAAGGTGGGAAAGATTACACAGCGCTTTTGAACCAATGATAGGTATGACTAATCTGTCACCAGAAACAGCTTGAGGGACTGGGCTGTTTATAACTTAAAGGTATAATTAATTGTTTCCTCATAATATGATGAAGACATGTAAATCTTTACGCCAAGAGCAGGATGAGATAACCAAGGTGCTATGAGTCTATTACAAAACCATCGATCTTTTATTAACATGCTTTTATTAGCTTGACTTATAACATTGTAATAGGCCATTTCATTAAAAGATATATACAGTATGTATTCGAAATGGAAAAATTTTTGTTATTGATTTTACGAAAAAAGTGTATTTTTATAAAAAGTTCTGCATCGTGAAAAAATAGCATTGCCATTCAGAAATTTGATCCAGTAGGTACGTACAGAGTGGCTCAAAAATGAAAAAGTCATAATCCACGTGAAGCTAAAAAGACAAAATCTTTATTTGAAATTACACTGCCACTGCAAATGTACAATTTAATAATATAATGTTTTTTTCATTAAAAAATATACAGCATGTCTTCGAAATGGAAAAAATGTATTATTGATTTTACGAAATTGTGTATTTTTATAAAAAGTTCTGCATCGTGAAAAAATAGCATTGCCATTCAGAAATTTGATCCAGTACGTACAGGGTGGCTCAAAAATGAAAAAGTCATAATCCACGTGAAGCAAAAAAGACAAAATCTTTATTTAAAGGTACACTGCCACTGCAAATGTACAATTTAATAATATGTTTTTTCATTAAAAAAATATACAGCATGTCTTCGAAATGGAAAAAAATGTATTATTGATTTTACGACAAAAGTGTATTTTTATAAAAAGTTCTGCATCGTGAAAAAATAGCATTGCCATTCAGAAATTTGATCCAGTACGTACAGGCTGGTTCAAAAATGAAAAAGTCATAATCCACGTGAAGCTAAAAAGGCAAAATCGTTATTTAAAGGTAAACTGCCACTGCAAATGTACATACAAGAGTTATTTTTATGATATGTTTGGAACACACAGGAGGTCCCAAAAGTAAAATTAATTTTTTAAAATCGCCGTTACAAAAAAAGTATATCTTCATAAAAAATTCTACATTGTGAAAAAAGAGCATGGTTTAAATATTTTTATAGGGCATAGAGGGTGGCTAAAAATTTAAATTAAAATTGGGACTTTCAGCTTTATGAGCCACCCTGTATTGTCCTTCATCAAGTTTTTGAATAACCATGCTTCTTTTACAATGTAGAACTTTTTATAAAGATATAGGTACTTTTTTGTAAAATCGGTAATAAAAAAATTAATTTTATTTTTGAGACCTCGTGTATGTTCCAAAACTAATTCACTAAAAAACTAAAAGAATATGCTTTTATGAGTAGCGCACTAAAAAGTTAAAGATAAATTATAGTTTAAAATACTAAAAACACGTTTTTATGAGTAGCGCACTAAAAAGTTAAAAATAAATTAGGTATAGTTTAAAAAACTAAAAACACTTTACGGTTTTTTTAGATTTTTAAATTATAATTTATTTTTTTAACCTAAAATGCAAGTTGAAAATATAAGTTTAAATAATATTAATATTATAAACATTTTTACTGCTTATTTCTTAATTTGTAAAATTTATTGAAGAGTAAAAAGATTGATAACAATAGTAATATGAATAACAATATTGTAAGTATTTTCCATGCTTATATAATATAATATTATTTTTAGTTTATTTTTACGTGAAATTAGGAATGCTTAGCCGTCGACAAATTTCAATTATTCATAACAGTAACGGTGTCAGACATTTGCCCTCCTTTTGGTAAAAGTGATAATTAATATATAGGTGATAGATCAAGGCTGACAATTTTTATTTTAATTTACTGACATGGCACTGACATGTACACATTGCTATCACAGAATGGCGCTTTTTTACCAAGAGTTCTCCGCATTCTTTACATATGAGATCGCTATAAAAAGGAGTTTTGAGCCATGGACTCTCCTTACCTTGTAGCATTTCAAATGCTACATTGTTTTTGAAATTACTTTTTAGTGCATTTGGTTTTCTTGACAAGATGGTGAAGATGATTTTGTAGAAAATTTTGACATTACTTTAAGGCAAACACTAAATATCTCATAAAATCTTATTTTATTAAATTATTAATTTCTTACACAAATAACAAGCATTTATGTTTTACAAGGATGTAGGTTATGCAACTTGGCATCCTATTTTATTCTATATAGTTCAACCCCACAATGTTGTGCGGGTCCAGAATGTTTTAATTTTATTTCTGCACTTGAGTTGATACACCCTAAAAGATCAATTTACAGTATTGTATTCATTGTTTAATTTAGCATTTCCTAAAAATATTACCTATATCATTGCGTGTACTTTAAGAACTACGTAACAACTGCTCTAAAAAAAAAATCCTTTTCTTGTAGCACGTTTCTCCCATTTTAATTGTATATAGTATATTTTGATTAATTGTAAGCTAAAATAAAATACTAATTAATAACTGATTACTAATTCTAATTAACGAAGTGAATACTTTGTTTTTCTAAGGCTACAGTGTCTGCAAGTCCAGAGAATCTTCTGTTTCTTTTCTTCTTATTTCCTAATATGATTGCCATTTCAAAACATCGTGTTTACTTTTGGGAACAACCAAAATATAATTATGTAGAGGCCGAGTTTTGAGCGGCGCACATTCGGGCTGACGTCGAATGCTTTGATTGGTCCAATGTGACACATGGAGTTCCAATTGTGAGGGGCAAGAAATTGATGTCGTGGGAGGTTTTTGGGGTGAATTTAAGGAAGGACAAGGTGGTCGTGAGGGACAATCTTGGCCAAACAGTCTTGGCAAGAGAGGGCCGTTAGTTATAACCCTCGTTTTATAAGTTGAACCTACTAGTTTGTGATTGTGGCAAAAGTCACAATGTGGCCGATGGTCGTTTTTTCGTTTTGGTAACCCTCCAATAGGGATGAGGTAAGCAAAGCTTTTATTCTCCCCGAATTTCTTGGAGTGATTTGTACTGTTGTATTACAGGGTTTTTCCGGGTAAAGGAATAATTTTCGACAGTTGAAAGGATGTTTCATGGTGGATGCAACCCCCGGTCCATGGTTTTCTGTCCCTCCTTTTAAAGAAATGTTGTGAGACGGATGCAATTCCCCGTACCTGTTTTTCCCGCTACTCCTTGCGAAGAGATGTCCCGAGATGGATGCAACCCTATGTATGTGGCTTCTCATGAGTTTCTATCGTCAACACCATAGAGTCTGAAGGGGTACTTACTCCAGGTGGTCCAGCCGCATCACCTCGATACAACCTTGGGACCATGCCGATCCACATCTAGAAGGGTAGCTTTTCAGAGCTTTCCTCCTCCGTCAGGATAGTCACCCTAAGCACTCAGTTCCGCGTGCTACGGTGGATTGTACTCCATTTTGTCTCTGGGTAAGGCCTGTACGCCGATTTTTGTTTATAATTGCATATATAAAATGTTAATTTATGAATTTATTATTATTACATAATCCCTTTTATTTAAAGTTTCGCAGTATAAAGTCTCCTGTGGACTAATGTAAATTTTGTAAAAATAAGTATTTAGAGGTAATATTATTACGTAATTACCCCTATTTTAAATCTGCCGTATTATGTTTTTGATTACTGATGAATATAAAATTGTATATATATTTTTTTGGTACCATGCGGCTTATCAAGTGAATATTGACTTAATAGAGTGTATAAAACTGTTTTGGTAAGTTTTGTATCATTTTCTTTAGGGCGTAGCGAAAAGAATCATGATTTTTTTTGGTATCTACCCTGGTTGCGTTACCTGATGGTTTAACTTATCTGTTTTATTAGGCTGTTTGTAGCAGGGTGTATATTCTATATTTACTAAACTGTACTTGCCAAAATGGTACTAAAAATATTTGATAACCTTTCATACTGTAATTTAATTTAAGTATCTACTACCCATATGTTCAAGTAGGTATTATTTTTTTAATGACCAAATCCTTTTAGCTGTCGACAAGCTTTTCTAAAATAAGAATAAATATATTTTATTTTGGGGAATGGTTTGTTTTATTGCCTGCTAAAATACATGCAAAGAATTTTATAACATTTTTTTTTAAATCAAATATCAGCTTAAGTTCTGAGTTTATTAAGCTGTAAGGGTATTTTTCTTTAACAAAAACTCAGTGGCGCCCTAGTGCTTTGGAAAACCTAAACAACGAAGAGGAAAAGGGAAAATTAAAAAACCTACGGCCCATAAATGCTCCTGGCGAAAAGCTGCCGCGCACTTGTAGCACTTCTGGGTAGTTAAATTTATCAATTTAACCCCAGAACGCTGCAAGTTAAATAGCGCCCAGTAACGTGAGGCTCCGATTTTTCCATTTTCCAAATTAAGAACGTTAAAATTCTTAACTATTTTTTAATTCCAGGCATTTAAGTAAATTTTATTTTCTCAAGTTGCATGTGTTTGGTAGCATAAACAAACTTATTCTTATCTACGAATGATAACAAAATTCTTGATATTTTTACCTACTCTTTTTAGACTGTATGAAATTCCTTTTTTTGTGGTACACATACATTCCTTTGCGATTTTGACTAGATATTTATGAAATATTTTATTTAGAATACAAATAATATAGTACCGAAAATATTTATAGAAATGGATTACCAATTTTCCCCTAGACATCTTTTGTTACCTGAGATTGATTATGAATTGAATATTCGTGGTGTTAGAAGTAGAAAAGAACGTTCTGAAAAAATTAAAATTTTAGCTAGACTCTTGCAGAAAGAAGCCCAAGGAGCTGATAAAATTGATTTAGATAATTATATAAGTGATTTTGACACAGAACGCGATGCTATTAACGCGACGGTTGTCGATATAACCGGTCTTATCTTAGATTTCGAAGGCAATCCCGAAGATACGCTTCTAGCTAGAATAAAATCACGAATTGCTCATGTTACGAACCGCGTTCTTAGACTTAAAATTCCTACCGAAGGGGATGATATCGAAGACGTAAAACTTTATAAAGAAGAAACGTACGCAACATGCCTTCAATTAGATGCAGATGTACATGCTAGAATAATTATTACCGATACCGCGAACACAAGTAACCAAAGTTTTCCTAGACCATCAATTATAAATGTTCCACCCCCTATAATAACGTGTCAAAATAAACAGATTTTACTTTCAGATTGGAATGTTAAATTTAACGGGGATCCAAAAGCCGTGTATAATTTTATTGAACGCATAACTGAAGTCGCGGACGCGCGGGGTGTTTCTGAAGACGATTTATTTAAATCGACAGTTGAATTGTTTGTGGGCGATGCTTTTGTTTGGTACCGTAGCATAAAGAGCTCTGTTTTAAATTGGCCCGATTTATTAGAAAGGATAAAAAGAGACTTTCTATCGCCGTGTGTAGAAGACGAAATTTGGGAACAAATAAAATCGCGCAAGCAACGTAAAGATGAGTCGGTCATAATTTTTGTAGCTCAGCTAGAAAATCTTTTTTCGAGACTAAGCAGAACCCCATGTGAAACAACTAAAGTTAAAATTTTAAAACAAAACCTTTTAGCCGAACATATTACTCAGCTAGCTTTATGTACTATTGATTCCGTTCAAGAATTGGTAAATTTAGTTAAACGTTTAGAGGAGGCTAATTACATAAAAAATAAAAATCGTTGTTTTGTTTCTCGTTCTTCCTCTCAACTCTGTGAAATTAATACGGATAATAATAATAATTCGGGCAATAGGAATAGACAAAATATTTCAAAATTTCCGTCTCGTGTTTTTGAACGCCACGTTTCGACACAAAATTCCACCTCAGGGAACAGTAAAGTAAAATGTTGGAATTGTAATAAGTTAGGTCATGTTTTCTCCAATTGCAAAGCAAAGAGAAATAAATTCTGTTTTGGTTGTGGCGCTGCCAATTTTACTATTAAAACTTGTACCAGGTGTTCAAAAAACTAAATCGTAGCGGCATACGTTACGGCCGAAACTATGTCGCAAATAAACAGGCCAAAATTAAAAATAAAAGCTATCCTACTGTTGAACAAACTAAATATATAAAATTCTTTAAAAACTTTTATCATAACTTAAAATTTCCCGTAGTGAGGAATGAAATTTCTCCAATGTTGGAAAAAAGAAATTTTGACAATAGACCTTATATTTCAGTAAAAATATTTGATACCGAAGTAATTGCTCTTTTCGATTCCGGCGCAACGTCGTCAATTATCGGTGCTAGCGGTCAAAACATTTTAGATCAGTTTAAAATTAAAATAAACCCAGCGAGTGTAAAAAATATTTCCGTTGCAGACGGCTCGCCGCAAAAAGTGATAGGCCTGGTTGATTTACCAGTGGTGATTAGCGATGAATGTCGTGTAGTTAGGGCATTAGTTGTACCTTCAATACGCCATGGGTTTATTTTCGGTAGCGATTTTGCACGCCAATTTTCACTATTATTGGACTTTAGAAATAATACATGGAATACTCAGAATAATTTAACTAGCATATCAACCACGAATCAAACTAATTTAAATTATTTGGTGACTTTAGATGAACTAGAGTTTGAGCAAAGAGCAGCCGCTCAAAAATGTATCGATTCTTTTCAAGAAATTTCTAGTGAAACGCGTTTGGGGCGTACAGATAAAATTACTATGACAATAGATACTGGCGACGCAAAGCCATTTAAGAAAAAACAATACCTTATGTCACCTTATATGTCAGAAATTTTAAATAAGGAGCTAGACGAGATGTTAAATTTAGATGTTGTCGAACCTTCAAATAGCCCTTATTGTGCACCGGTTTTACTTGTGAAAAAATCAAATGGTTCTCATAGACTGTGCTATGATGGGCGCATGCTTAACGCGCAGACGCGTCACGATTCCTACCCTTTGCCTAGTATCGACCGTATTTTGAATATGTTAAGGGACGCAAAATTTATATCGACTATAGATTTACGCAAGGCGTTTTGGCAAATACCGTTAGACGAAAAGTCACGCGAAAAAACCGCATTTAGTGTCACCGGTCGAGGTCTTTTTCAATTTAAAGTTGTTCCGTTTGGACTTTGTAATGCTGCGCAAGTACAGCAACGTTTAGTTGACAAAATTTTTGGGCCACGTTTCGAGCCTAAAATATTTACCTATCTTGACGATATAATAGTGTTAGGGTCTACTTTTGAAGAACATTTATCTTTGTTAAGAGAAGTAAAGAATCGTCTTAAAGACGCAAACTTGACTATTAGTATAGAGAAATGTGAATTTTTTAAAACTACCCTTAAATTTCTTGGTTATGTTGTAGGCGCAAACGGGTTACGTACCGATCCGGAGAAAATTTCCAGTATGATAAATTACCGGCGTCCTACGAATAGTACCGAAATTAAATGATTTATTGGACTATGTTCGTGGTACCGTCGTTTTATTAAAGACTTTTCTACTTTGACTTCTCCTATTAACGATTTATTACGTGGTAAGAAAAAAAGAGAGCCTATTAAGTGGACGAATGAAGCAGAGGAGGCTTTTACGAGAATTAAGCAAGCCTTGGTGTCTGCTCCAGTTTTATGTCAACCTGATTTTACTAAGCCTTTTACTGTTCAAAGCGACGCTAGTGATACGGGTTTAGGCGGTGTGCTTACCCAAATTTTAGACGGTGAAGAACGGGTTATCGCGTACGCGAGTCGTTCTCTTACTAGAACTGAGCGTAATTATACAGTAACCGAAAAGGAATGTCTAGCCTTGTTATTTAATTTAGAGCGTTTTCGACCGTGGATAGAGGGTGTTAGGTTTGCAGTTATAACCGATCATTACTCTTTACTTTATCTGAACAACCTAAAAAATCCTACAGGAAGACTTGCACGATGGGCAATGAAATTGCGCCAGTACAATTTTGATTTAATTCATAGAAAAGGACGTTTTAATGTAGTCCCCGATGCTTTAAGCAGGATTCCACAAATATCCTTAATAGACGTTTCCTTAGAACAGCTAGATCCGTGGTATATTACGTTGAAAGAAAAAATAGTTAAAAGCCCCGATTCTTACCCTCATTTTAAGGTAGAAAATAATATAATTTATAAGCTTATTTTATCTAGATCTAAAGTAAAGACTAATATAAACGAGTGGAAAACTTTAGTTCCAAAGTACTTGCGTAATAAAATAGTTAGTTCTTGTCATGATCCACCTACTTCTGGACATTTTGGTTTCTTTAAAACTTTAGGCAGAGTTCAAGATAATTATTATTGGCCGCGAATGAGAAAAGATATTTTGCGGTATGTTAAAGGTTGTAGGGTGTGTTCTTCGCAAAAATTAGCTAACAGTCCGCGTATGGGTTTTATGGGTGCTGAGAAATCCGTACAATTTCCTTGGCAAATTATTGCCGTAGATTTAATGGGACCTTTTCCCCGGTCCTCCAAGGGTAATGCTTATTTACTCGTCGTGGGAGACTGGTTTACTAAATATACTCTCCTTCATCCGATTAGACAAGCTACAGCTAAGAGTGTAATAAAATTTATCGAAGAAGAAGTTTTTCTTGAGAGAGGCGTTCCTCAATTTATATTGTGTGACAATGGTTCACAATTTGCCGGTTCGGAGTTTAAAAAGCTTTCTCAGCAATACAATGTTCAAAAAATTTGGTATAGCCCTAAATATTCTCCCCACTGTAATTTCGTCGAGCGAAATAATAAAACTGTCGGAACCGCAATCCGTTGTTACATTGAAGAACATAAAGACTGGGATAAAGAATTACCCAAAATTAGACATGCCATTAATACCGCCAAACACGAAGTGACTGGTTACTCACCAGCGTTTTTAAATTACGGTCGTTATGTACCTATTTCTGGTCGTTACTACGGGGATATAACTTCTACCGAAGGTATAGAGATTACTGCCGGAGATCGCGACGAGTACGTCGGCGATGTTAAAAATTTATCGGATATTTTCGAAGAAGTTCGAAAGCGGTTGCACGAAGCCTATAAACGCTATGCCAAGTCTTATAACCTCCGGAAGCGAGATGCTAGTTTTGAACAGGGTGAACGGGTTTGGCGATGCAACAAAGTTTTATCGGACGCAGCAAATAAGTTTTCCGGTAAATTAGCCCCTAAATATGTTCTTTGTACCGTAGAAAAAAGAATCTCTCGTTTAGTCTATGAATTGCGCAACGCAGACGGCACACCCGCTGGTCGTTGGCACGTGAAAGATTTAAAACCATATTTTGGTTCTAATTCAGATGTCTCTGTAAATTAACAGGAATGCAGATCTTACGTAGTTCTGAAAAAAAATGTCTAGAATACTGTCGAATATCTTTGAATACCTAGTAACTTGTTGTAAATTTTGTTTTATACGTGCACTAAAGTTTTGGTAGACTTTTACCGATTAAGACTATAGCCGAATTGTGACTGTACCCGAATTATGACTTATCAAACTGTGACTCCAGTAGGACGTTTTGATACGCGTGAGATATCAACCCAGAACTTGGTGTACGAGATAAAAAATATGTTAACTGTAGTTAACATATTTTTATTTTTCGAAGGGGGTAGTGTAGCATTTCAAATGCTACATTGTTTTTGAAATTACTTTTTAGTGCATTTGGTTTTCTTGACAAGATGGTGAAGATGATTTTGTAGAAAATTTTGACATTACTTTAAGGCAAACACTAAATATCTCATAAAATCTTATTTTATTAAATTATTAATTTCTTACACAAATAACAAGCATTTATGTTTTACAAGGATGTAGGTTATGCAACTTGGCATCCTATTTTATTCTATATAGTTCAACCTCACAATGTTGTGCGGGTCCAGAATGTTTTAATTTTATTTCTGCACTTGAGTTGATACACCCTAAAAGATCAATTTACAGTATTGTATTCATTGTTTAATTTAGCATTTCCTAAGAATATTACCTATATCATTGCGTGTACTTTAAGAACTACGTAACAACTGCTCTAAAAAAAAAATCCTTTTCTTGTAGCACGTTTCACCCATTTTAATTGTATATAGTATATTTTGATTAATAGTAAGCTAAAATAAAATACTAATTAATAACTGATTACTAATTCTAATTAACGAAGTGAATACTTTGTTTTTCTAAGGCTACAGTGTCTGCAAGTCCAGAGAATCTTCCGTTTCTTTTCTTCTTAGTTCCTAATATGATTGCCATTTCAAAACATCGTGTTTACTTTTGGGAACAACCAAAATATAATTATGTAGAGGCCGAGATTTGACCGGCGCACATTCGGGCTGACGTCGAATGCTTTGATTGGTCCAATGTGACACATGGAGTTCCAATTGTGAGGGGCAAGGAATTGATGTCGTGGGAGGTTTTTGGGGTGAATTTAAGGAAGGACAAGGTGGTCGTAAGGGACAATCTTGGCCAAACAGTCTTGGCAAGAGAGGGCCGTTAGTTATAACCCTCGTTTTATAAGTTGAACCTACTAGTTTGTGATTGTGGCAAAAGTCACAATGTGGCCGATGGTCGTTTTTTCGTTTTGGTAACCCTCCAATAGGGATGAGGTAAGCAAAGCTTTTATTCTCCCCGAATTTCTTGGAGTGATTTGTACTGTTGTATTACAGGGTTTTTCCGGGTAAAGGAATAATTTTCGACAGTTGAAAGGATGTTTCATGGTGGATGCAACCCCCGGTCCATGGTTTTCTGTCCCTCCTTTTAAAGAAATGTTGTGAGACGGATGCAATTCCCCGTACCTGTTTTTCCCGCTACTCCTTGCGAAGAGATGTCCCGAGATGGATGCAACCCTATGTATGTGGCTTCTAATGAGTTTCTATCGTCAACACCATAGAGTCTGAAGGGGTACTTACTCCAGGTGGTCCAGCCGCATCACCTCGATACAACCTTGGGACCATGCCGATCCACATCTAGAAGGGTAGCTTTTCAGAGCTTTCCTCCTCAGTCAGGATAGTCACCCTAAGCACTCAGTTCCGCGTGCTACGGTGGATTGTACTCCATTTTGTCTCTGGGTAAGGCCTGTACGCCGATTTTTGTTTATAATTGCATATATAAAATGTTAATTTATGAATTTATTATTATTACATAATCCCTTTTATTTAAAGTTTCGCAGTATAAAGTCTCCTGTGGACTAATGTAAATTTTGTAAAAATAAGTATTTAGAGGTAATGTTATTACGTAATTACCCCTATTTTAAATCTGCCGTATTATGTTTTTGATTACTGATGAATATAAAATTGTATATATATTTTTTTGGTACCATGCGGCTTATCAAGTGAATATTGACTTAATAGAGTGTATAAAACTGTTTTGGTAAGTTTTGTATCATTTTCTTTAGGGCGTAGCGAAAAGAATCATGATTTTTTTTGGTATCTACCCTCGTTGCGTTACCTGATGGTTTAACTTATCTGTTTTATTAGGCTGTTTGTAGCAGGGTGTATATTTTATATTTACTAAACTGTACTTGCCAAAATGGTACTAAAAATATTTGATAACCTTTCATACTGTAATTTAATTTAAGTATCTACTACCCATATGTTCAAGTAGGTATTATTTTATTAATGACCAAATCCTTTTAGCTGTCGACAAGCTTTTCTAAAATAAGAATAAATATATTTTATTTTGGGGAACGGTTTGTTTTATTGCCTGCTAAAATACATGCAAAGAATTTTATAACATTTTTTTTTAAAATCAAATATCAGCTTAAGTTCTGAGTTTATTAAGCTGTAAGGGTATTTTTCTTTAACAAAAACTCAGTGGCGCCCTAGTGCTTTGGAAAACCTAAACAAAGAAGAGGAAAAGGGAAAATTAAAAAACCTACGGCCCATAAATGCTCCTGGCGAAAAGCTGCCGCGCACTTGTAGCACTTCTGGGTAGTTAAATTTATCAATTTAACCCCAGAACGCTGCAACCTCATTCCATGATTTAAGTTTATTTTGAGTTGTTTTGCTGGAACCTGGAAATAAGATTGCGAATTATAATAAAAACCTATTTTTATTATAACTTTCGTTTACTTTATTTGGGTTAAGTCACCAGATTAGCTCAAAATATGACAAGGCGTCCAACAAAAATTATCCACCTAATAAAACTAAAACAGATATATTTAATGTCGACAGACACAAGCAAGTTTCTTCTTAATGCTTTTTGGCTGGAATCACTATTGATAAGACAGGTGTAATTTGGCAATTAATGTCTTGCTCATTGCTCAGTGCTCAGGTTTATATAATTAAGGGTTTAAATTGGCAAGTGTTAAGGTAAGACAACCAAATTTTATACTGTTAGTTTCTTTTTAATTTTTCTCCCCAACTTATAAAGAAAAGAGCGATTTAAATAACAGTTAAGTACAGTTAAATTTACCAACCGAAATAAACCTTTTTAATACATTACAAAGATAATGTAAAATGTCGACCACAGTAACTGGCGAGCTAGTTTTTTTATTTAACAAATAAATTCCAAAATGTAGTTTTTGTTAAATAACTTTTTAAGTTTTATTTTTTCGAAAAACCGCATCAATCGAAATAGGTGAAAATGTTACACAGGAAACGTATCTAAAACGTCTATAAAACTTAATCATTTTGTTAAACTTAAGCTTCAAAAAGTTTTGCAATTTATATGTCAACTATATGTACAAAATACAGTTTCTGTAACATAAATCGTTTTCGAGTTTGAGCAACAAAAAATAGAAACTAATTTTGAAGGTGCTCTGTATATATTTCACCGGAAATACAGCCTGTTCCAAGCCAGGTTGAAAAGTAGTCCATATGCAAAATTTTTCCTTTTCATTTTGGTCAAGCAGTTTTAAGCGTTCGCTCCAACAGACAATCCGACAGACAGACGGACAGACAAACCGACGGAAATGGGAGACCATCTGATATAGGGACCTCAACACGTAAAGATCTGAAAAAATCCCGGGAAGTAATTTTTTTCTAGCGAGAGAAGTAAAAAGTTGAAATTACTAAAATTAGAAATGATTTTTAAAAATGCAAAAATATTCCGTGAAAAGATAAATTTAGGATGTGTAGAAATGTCAAATTAAAATTAATAACCTCCAGTTATAATGAAGTGGTAATTTCCATAAGAAAGTGCGATTATTTCTTGATATTATTCCTTTAAAATGGTCTAGTACAAACTATATCCCAAATCGATTACTTGTTATATTTTAGAAACAAATATAAAATGGTATAGTTTTTTTTTGTAATAAAAAAGCCTTAAAATTAAAAGTACTAAAACTTTTAAAGCTCCAACAAGAAAAGAAAATTTTACGCGGCTGTTGTATCTAATAGAAAATAAAATTTCATTGTTCCTAACTTACACCCTGTACAGTACAACTGTTCTATTTCTACTTTACACTCCACTTACAACACCATTGATTTTTGACACTTTAACGGTAATTCTGTATTGCAGCAATTGCAGTATACCTATTCAAATAAGATATGCAGGCATGCATCGCTGTTTTATTTAATAGCTAGCTTTCGCCCGCAACTTCTTCCACGGTATAACAATTTTACTCCATTACAAACTTTAAATACCATTGTAATACCCCCTTAGGGGTTGATTTATTAAAAACTGAAAAAAAATCACGTGTTTAAACATTAACGCTCAGATACACTAAGAAGGTTTAAGATGTAGTACTGCATGGTTTAAATTAGGATCTTCTAGTTAATCAGGTACGTTTTGACAGGTTTTTTCCTGTCATAGTTAATAAGTCTTCGTTAAAAACTTATGAAATATTCGGTTCCGTGCCGTTCATTTTCTTCACATTCGTTAGACAAAATTAGATTTTCTGACCTCAATTGACATACTTATTAGTTAACATTTTTGGGGAAATTGCCATTCGCTCGTTTTTATCCCACCCCCCCCCCCCCCGTTAGTTTTTTTAAATGTTAGACAAAATTAAATATTTTGACCCCAATAACCCCGAAAACAACATTAACATTTTTAGATAATTTCCCAGTTGCTCCTTTCCCCCCCCCCCCTCCGCGTTAATTTTTTAAAAATGAGTTTCAACAAAATTAGATTTTCTGTTCTCAGTAACCCCCAAAATTAGTTAACATTTTTGGAGAAATTCCAAACCCCGCGCCTTTTTATTCCCTCTGCCCCACCGTTAATTTTGTTTACATTCGTTAAACAAAATTAGATTTGCTGACCTCAATAACCTTGAAAATGATATATCAGATAACTTTTTTTGAAAAATGATCAGTTGCCTGTTTTTATTCTCCCTCGTTATATATTTTTAAATATGTTAGACCAAAGTACATTTTTTGACCGTAATAACCCCGAAAATGACAAATTAGTTAACATTTTTTTCAGTCGCTCCTTTTTATCCCCCCGCCGTTAATTTTTTAAATATAGGTTTCAACAAAATTAGATTTCTGACCTAAATATCTCCGTAAATGACAGATTAGTTAACATTTTTGGAGAAGTTCCCAGTTGCGCCCTAATATCACCCCACCACCCACGTTATTCTTAACATTCATTACACAAAATTAGATTTTCTGACCTCAATAACCTCGAAAATAACATATTAGTTAACATTTTTGAAGAAATTCCCACCAGCTCCTTTTCCCCAAAGTCGTCCGTTCCCCAGACGCGTACTTTTTCCAAGGTCGTCCGGAACCTAGATGCGTATTTTCTTAAAGGGCGTCCGCTCCCCAGACGCGTATTTTCCCAAGGTCGTCAGTTTCCCAGGCGCGCATTTCTCTAAGGTCCTCCGGTAACCAAACGCGTAATTCTTTCCATGGCCATCCGCTCCCTAGATGCGTATTTTCCTTTCTAAGGTCGTCCGTTTTAAAGAAGCTTATTTCCCTCAAGGTCGTTCCCTCCCCCGACGCGTGTTATTCCTTAGGTCTTCCGCTCCCTAGACGCACCGGTCGCATATTTTTTCCAAGGGCGCCCCTGGTGTGGCATTCAAGTGGGCAGCCTTACATATTACTTAACATTTTTAGGTAAATTCCCATTCGCTCCTTTATATCTCCCCCTCCCGTGAATTTTTTTAAAAATCAGTTCCAACAAAATTAGATTTTCTGACCTCAATAACTCTGAAAATACTAAGCTAACATTTTTGGAGAAATTCTCAGCCGCCCTTCTATCCCCTCTCCCCTCCCTTCTCCGTAAATTTTATTTAGCATCTGTTACACAAAGTCAGATTTTCTGACATCAGTAATCCCGAAAATGGCCCATTAGTTAACATTTTTGGACAAATTCCCAGCCGCCCCTTTTTATTCGCCCCCCCCCCCTCCCTACGGTAATTTTTAACACCTGCTAGAAAAAAAAATTCTGACCTCAATAACCCCGAAAATGACATATTAGTCAACATTTTTAAAAAATTCTCAGTCGCTCCGGTTTTATCCCCTCTCACCTCCTCCCCTTTATTATTTTTTAAAGCTAAATCGTTTCACGTGGATTATGACATTTTCATTTTTGAGCCACCCGGTGAGTATAAGATCAAATTTTTGAATAGCAATACTATTTCCTCACGATGCAGAACTTTTTATAAAGATACACTTTTTTCGTTAAATCAATAATAAAAAATTTTCCATTTCGAAGATATGTTGTATATTTTTTAATGAAGAAAACATATTATTGAATTGTACATTTACAGTGGCAGTTTCCCTTTAAATAACGATTTTGTCTTCTTAGCTTCACGTGGATTAGGACTTTTTTTATTTTTGAGCCACCCTGTTTATACAAGATCAAATTTTTGAATAGCAATGCTATTTCCTCACGATGCAGAAGACATGCTGTATATTTTTCAATGAAAAAAAATATTATTGAATTGTAAATTTGCAGTGGCAGTTTTCCTTTAAATCACGATTTTGTCATTTTAGCTTCACTTGGATTATGAATATTTCATTGTTGAGCCACCCTGTACGTACTAGATCAAATTTTTGAATGGCAATGCTATTTTTTTACGATGCAGAACTTTTTATAATCAGACACTTTTTTCGTAAAATCAATAATGAAAAGTTGTCCTTTTCGTAGACATGCTGTATATTTTTTGAATGAAAAATACATATTATTGAATTGTACATTTGCAGTGGCAGTTTACCTTTAAATAACGATTTTGTCTTCTTAACTTCACATGGATTAGGACTTTTTATTTTTGGGTCACCCTGTTTATACGAGATCAAATTTTTGAATAGCAATGCAATTTTCTAACGATGCAGAATTTTTTATAAAGAGACACTTTTTTCGTAAAATCAATAATATTTTTTTTTCCATTTCAAAGACATGCTGTATATTTTTTTAAGGAGAAAAAAACATATTATTGAATTGTACATATGCAGTGGCAGTTTCCTTTAAATAATGATTTTGTCTTTTTAGCTTCACGTGGATTATGACTGTCATTTTTGAGCCACCCTGTACATACTAGATCAAATTTTTGAATCGCAATGCTGTTTTTTTACGATGCAGAACTTTTTATAAACAGACACTTCTTTCGTAAAATAATTTTTTTTTTTCCATTTTGAAGACATGCTGTACATTTTTAATGATAAAAATATTATTGAATTGTACATTTGCAGTGGCAGTTTTCCTTTAAATCACGATTTTGTCTTTTTAGCTTCACTTGGATTATGAATATTTCATTTTTGAGCCACCCTGTACGTACCTACTAGATCAAATTTTTGAATGGCAATGCTGTTTTTTACGACGCAGAACTTTTTATAATCAGACACTTTTTTCGTAAAATCAATAATAAAATTTTTTCGATTTTGAAGACGTACTGTATATTTTTTTAATGAAAAAACATATTATTGAATTGTACATTTGCAGTGGCAGTTTACTTTTAAGTAACGATTTTGTCTTCTTAGCTTCATGTGGATCAGGACTTTTTTATTTTTGAGCCACCCTGTATGTACTAGATGAAATTTTTGAATGGCAATGGGTATTTTCTCACGATGCAGAACCTTTTATAAACAGACACTTTTTTCGTAAAATCAATAATAATTTTTTTCCATTTCGAAGACATGCTGTATATTTTTTTAATGAAAAAAAAACACATTATTGAATTGTACATTTGTAGTGGCAGTTTTCCTTTAAATAACGATTTTGTCTTTTTAGCTTCACGTGGATTATGACTGTCATTTTTGAGCCACACTGTAAGTATCAAATTTTTGAATGGCAATGCTGTTTTTTTACGATGCAGAACGTTTTATAATCAGACACTTTTTTCGTTAAATCAATAACAAATTTTTTTCCATTTTGAAGACATACTGTATATTTTTTTAATGAAAAAACATATTATTGAATTGTACATTTGCAGTGGCAGTTTACCTTTAAATAACGATTTTGTCTTCTTAACTTCACATGGATTAGGACTTTTTATTTTTGGGTCACCCTGTTTATACGAGATCAAATTTTTGAATAGCAATGCTATTTTCTAACGATGCAGAATTTTTTACAAGGAGACACTTTTTTCGTAAAATCAATAATATTTTTTTTCCATTTCGAAGACATGCTGTATATTTTTTTAAGGAGAAAAAACCATATTATTGAATTGTACATATGCAGTGGCAGTTTTCCTTTAAATAATGATTTTGGCTTTTTAGCTTCACGTGGGTTATGACTGTCATTTTTGAGCCACCCTGTACATACTAGATCAAATTTTTGAATCGCAATGCTGTTTTTGTCACTTGGTAGAGCTATTAAACAGTCGTCTACAAATCTCTTAAAAAAAGTATGTTGAAATTCAAACTTTCAATGACTTTTTCTTCCAAATACTCCATGACAATCTGTGCTATGACGATATTTGTCTACGCACGTGCAGGCTGTAAGCTAGTGTTGTAAATATCCGTATTCTTTAGATATCCGGATAATACGGAATCGGAATCAGCTAATATCCGTATCCATTATCCGAATACGAATCCATTTCTTGAACCGCGCGACAGATCATGTATACGTATGCATGCAATACTAAAACATTTTCTATCCGGTTACACGGCTAGGTAGGTCGATGCGGTATCGGTATCATTCGAAGTCGAAGGTTAGGGATAGGAAGGCACCGTCGGCGTCGTTCGTTCTCGTTTGAATTCGGTTCGGGTGAGGCGGGCCTAGTTTAACCAATGGGTCTCATCCCATATGATACCCCGATAACTATGCTATCTTTTTTTAGGAAAGGTCATTAGAAAGAGAAAGCATAAGATCAAATATGCCACATCGCAGACCGTGTTGTTCGCTTACACTAGATTCCGATTCCGTTTTCTCTTTGCACTTTGCATTAGTATACAGCCGATGCGAATTTATTTTGATTCCGAATCCGTATTCAAGTTCTCGGCCGGTTCCGGATAATCCGGATTCTTTTAATATCCGTATCCAACGAATATTTGGATACGTATCCTTACATCACTACTGTAAGCTGTGGTAAATATGAGATTGCCAACAATTTTAAAAATATTTTATTGAGGAACAACTTGTTGCCAATACACCTTTTAGAGCCGATCTAATTTTTTAAATAACAAAAAATTAAAAAAAAGTTTTTGCCCAACACTGATTCGAACCCTCGACCTCCCGATCAGGTCGCTCATTTCAAACTTATTTATTCATTAAATATTTGACATCTACTATACATCTTACATACTAATTTTACATGTGTTTCCCGGTACAAAACATATCTGAGTACGGATTCACCGGGAAAACGCAACCAGGCCATGGCTGGGGCTGCTGTTAGCCCTTGTGGTAAGGGTTGTATCGCGTACAAAATAGAAACAGCCCTTTTCGAGTATTCTTAAAGGGCTATGAACAATTTAAGGCTTATTGGAACTAAAGTTATTATTTACAAATATTTTTAATTTGCTTTCACTGGAAAATTTCCAAAAAACCAGCTTTAAAGGAGCAGGTACACTTGTAGCATTATTTGGGGGCAGATGTTATATCTTAGAATTAGTTTTCCATTCATTCACTCAATTCACTCTCGCTCATGCATTCTCCTTTCATTCCTATTTACATCTCATACGTACTATTATTAATTTTAGGTTTTTATTTACAAGTTATATACATTGTTTCTATGTACATATTTATGGATTTTATATATACAAGATAATTGGTTGTTTTTGACATTTGTGTGTTTTATTCAATCTTTCTAACTTTTGTTATTTACCTGATTTTACGCTTTTTACGGCGAAATTTGGCGTTCTCTCACGCTGGCTTGGGGCGCAATTATTGTAAAGTTTAACCTTGCTGGAATGTGGCTCTTTTTAAGCAAAATTAACTTTTACTAACTTAAAGAAGTTTATAATTAACAAACTCAAAATGGATTTTTCCAAAATAAAATAAATTCTAAAATTGTCAAGTCTTTATTCTAACTTTCCAAAATATTTTTACAATAAAATAAAATAAGTAATTTTCCTTAAGTTAGCTTTTTGTCTTAAGGTTAAAAAGCAACGGCTTTTTTACAAGATCCTTATAGATACTTAAAGTAAAAATGTCTATTTTTCCAGCAGGGAATATTTTACAAGTTCATGAAACAACAAATGTTTACAAGTTTTTGTACAAAAAACTTTTTATAAGTCTTTGGGCGAAAATTAAACAATGTGGTTTAATACGCAAAATGTTTTTAACAAGGTAGAATTTCTTTCTAGAAATCTTTGTTAAATTACCAAAGTTAAAAATCACACTAAGTGAAAATGTTATTTTTAAAGTCTTTAAAAATCGCAAACGGCGAACAAATCACGCTAAGTGAAAAGGTTAGTTTTAAGTCTTTGGAAAATCACAAAAATGTGTAAAATCACGCGAAGTGAAAATTGTCTAAGTTGAGAGATTTTATACCAATCTGTTCCCCAGTCCTGTCAACAATTATGAACAGTCCCAAGTTTTGTATGGCTTGCGGATTTTTATTACAGAACTTCCAAGATATACCTGGTCTTGGATATTTACAGTTTACAAAACGCGAGGCGCAAACTTTTGGATCACCCGGTTTTTTCAGCTTTTCATGAAGCCTCCACGACAGCCCTTTTCCGGTTGCCGCAGAAGTCCAGGACAAAGCACGGAAGGTAAATGGTGCCTTTTCGCTTACTCAGTGCAAGTGTAAGGTACTTAGACAAGATTCGCTACGATTCGAAAGTTAGTTGTATAACTTTTATCACGTAGATGCACAAAGATGTTCAGCGATGCTCCTTTAGATCTAGAAGGCCTAGCTGATGTCTGATGTATGCAAATCGGACGTCTTATGCTGCAGGATACTTATTTCGAAGAGGTACTGAAGTAATCTTAAAAAAGACTATAAAAAATAAAAAATCTTTAAAAAGACTTTTTAGGGAATTCCGCTCTAAACGGTACGAATTTCTTTGAGCAGGACGAATTTCTTTGAACAGTAGCAGGGGTACGAATAGTGATGGGCGGATCGGATCTGAACCGGTTCAATGAGTCGGATCTTAAGAAGGATTCGGACTGATCCGACTCCTCAAATAAAACAGACGGTTCACGAATCTTAAATGGAATCTGTTTGATTTGACTGTCGATTGCGCTACGTTTGTCGTAAGGTGATGAACGCGGCGATTGCTGGCGGCTCTCGGTTCAGTTTGAAGTAAAATTTGGCAAGGGATCCGGGATCCGATTGCCATTGCCCGACGGGCGGATCTACGTTAAAGCGATCGGTGATACCCTTTTATTTTCTTTGGAAGCAATACTCCATATTATTTGTGTACTGTATTGTGGGGTATTGTGTGTTGCGTTTGTCTATATATTTTTTGCGTGTTAAATAATCTTAATAGTAATAATTGTGGGATTCCTTATAATAAAAACTAAAATAAATACACATTATAGATATTTTTAAAGATTAACATGTAAAAAAATAATTTCAATAGTTTTTGAACTTCTCAGTCTACTTCTTTTTTCTGTGACTATTTGCCCACTTTTACTAAAAATTCGTTCACATGGTACCGATGTAGCCATAAGACACAGTCTTTTCTTTACCATTGTCAGTATATGGCCATCCTGTTTTTTTTTAAATTTATTACGTACCGATGTGTTTTGTACGCATATATCTAGTAAGATTTCCAGTGGATCCCTTGGATATATTAATTAAAACAAAACAATAATTGCATTTTGCTTTATTATTATCTTCGTCAAAATCAAAGTGATTCCATATTTCACTCTTTTTTTTTAAATGCCATTTCTATTCTATAAATAGAACGCTTTGAAAAATACCCACAGCAATTAAAACGAATTTATGCCAAAACTACAAAGACAAATAAACTGTGGGAATCCCCAACCTCGATACAAAATACAAGCTTGCTCTGTCTTGAAGTAGTTCGGATCCGTTACCACCGCGCGCCGTCCGCCACCTCTCGAAACAGCAACGAGCGCGATTCGGTCTTCGGTCGATATGGGGATCCAGTAATATTTCAGATTCCACAAGGATCCGTACGGAGCCGAGATCCGGTTCAGTGATCCGGATCTCCGTACTGATCCAGATTTAGTGAACCGAATCTCGAAAAAGAACCGCATTGCCCACCACTAGGTACGAATACTTTTTTAATACTGGATATTAACACTCAGAAAAGTTCTATCTTTACAAGAAAGATTTACGTAGACTGACAACTTTAACGCATCAAAGAAAAAAGTCAACTAACTAATTGCCGCTAACTGACGATAATTTATAGGCCATAAATACAACAACCTACTTCGCCAGATTTCACCCAATCTCTTGCAATGTTTTGGTTTGAGCGTTCAGGCACCCTAAAAATACATTCGTCCGCTGAGATATACTCTCCGCCCGGATGCTCATTTCTCTCGCCATCGTCGTCGAGGAAACATCTCCCGTAAAATTGCAAATTGGAGAATTTTCAAAATTATTACTTTGTTTCTTATTAAGAAAGACCTTTAAGTGTTTTTAGTTCTATAAAACTTTTTGATTAAGTTTTAAATAAACTTTTTAACGTCGTAATTAGGTTTTTGTAATAGCTAATCGTTTTTTGATTATTTTGGCTATTATCTTGGATTTAAAACCAGGTTTCATTTTAATATAGGCCTCCTGGGCCAAGGGGCTTATGGCACTTATGTTTTTTATATACAAAGTCCAATAAAACTAAAATTACACGGATTTTTATGAAACAAACAATCTGGTTAGATTTGGTGTTTTGTTTCAAAGGATTTTAAACCTTATGGGCATTCATGAAAGGGGAGTGCCTTATAGGCAAAGGGGGTTCAGCTTTCATCGGCGGTATTCATGAAAACGGCGTAAACGCATATTTTATAAAGTAGTCAATCCGTTATTGGCTTTGTACTACTTTAAGGGCTTTTAACCTTGTTAGTGGGTTGAATATAAGCTTTAATTATTTATGGGCATATAATATACAGGGTGTTTACTAACTAAGAACATATTTTACATAAATATTTACATTATTTTAAGAGAAAAACGTACTAATACGACACCCTCCCACCTAGACGGGAACGGACGCGTGAAATATTTGTTTTTAAAGTTTTGAAACTGAGATTTCACGGTCCGATGTCGTAATAGCTTAGTTTAAGGGGGGATAAAAAGTACGGTTGTGAAAAACTACCGATTTTTTTATTGAGTTGACAGAATCTTCGAATTGCTCTAGCAATTGTTGTTGTTCGGTCGAAATTACCGAGTCGTCACCCAACCTGACAACCGGTACGTCGTTCTCAGTAGTACTATCACATGTATCCACTCTAGGGGGATTATTAATTTGGGGTAGACATGTGTAACACTGTGTTGAATGGCGCTTTTGTGCTGACACACTTCGGTGTGTCAGTGTCACACGTGTCGAAACAGCAGCTTACATGATACAGTGACGCTTTGACACTCAAGATGGGAGACAGTTACGAGAGGACGTACCGTGCTTGTGCGGTATCACGGAAAGTGTCAACCACAGTGTCAACTGTCAATGGCTGCGGAGACATCGAATAGCGCCAGCGCACGCTCGCACACTGTTATAAATTATTATTATTAGACGTTTCTCAAACTAGCGTCTACGGATCCCACACTAAAAATTTTGCTTTCAGGTTTTTAGCTTTACTATCGCGCAGGTGCATCTAAGGTTGCATACGTTTCTGTTTTGGTTTGGTTAGGTGCAATTATTGCATAGTGAAAAAACATTGTAAAAGCTAGAGCTATTATTTATTTATTTAAAGGTACTTTTTATGAAATATGTAAATGTTGATGTCTAACTGTGGTAGCAGGTTGTCTAGTTGTATATTTAATTAATTATTAAACCAACTGTAGTTGTAGCAGATATTTTGAAGTATAATCTGTATGATATTAAAATGTTTTAGGGAATTATTACATTATACAAGGCCGTCCCTATACGGCGTGCAGCGTGTGCCCCGCACAAAGGCAGCAATGGATAGGGGCGGTAAAATCAGTTAATAAGGAATTTTTTTATCTTTAGAATAATAGTTTATTATGCAATGAGCACTTAATGTTAGCTATTAATATTGACTTGAAATATCCACCCAACATTATTACGTCAATTTCATTGATGTCAGCTTCTTATTTTTCTTAATGCCAATGTCATAATCAGAGCTAGGCAAACTACTTGAACAAAGTAGTGGAGTATTACTACTAACTACGTTATCAAAAAGTAGTTTAACTACTTGGTAGTTAAACTACTTCTTCAAAAAAGTAGTTAGAATACTAACTACTAAGTAGTTAGACTACTAACTACCTACTAAGTAGTTAGAAGTTCAATATTTAACTACAAACCAAACCAGACATGTACCGTTGTGGCTCAAAAAACCAGTGCCGTAGCTGTACTTACAAAAATGATTAAAAAAAGGACTTGAACCTATAACAAATAAAAAAATTTAAAATAAAATATATTTTTTTATTATTTAAACTTTATTGTAAAGTTAACTGTCCACTGACTTAAATTTGAATATCAATTATTAACACAGTTCCTTTTTGGTACAAAAATACAAAACTAAATCATATTAGGTAAAAGGAATACGAGGTATTTAAATATCAAAAATTTTGATTTTTTGAAAACTTTTAAAACCTGAAAATTCTATATTAGGTTTGCTTATCGCTTACTGGACTGGAAACGTCAGACGAGAAATTTCCGAGAACTTGTTCTAACGAGAGTTTTGGCACGCGTCAACGTACACGTCATGTAATGACGTAATATAGAGGGATGTAGTTAAATATTTTTAAAAGTAGTTAAATTACACCAAAATAGTTAAATTATCTTAAGTAGTTAGCACTGAGTAGTTAACTACTTTTTGCGAATATTTTATGCAGACTTAAAATAATCGAGTATAACTACTAGGAGAAAAAAGTAGTAAGAATACGACTACTTTTACAGAAAAAGTAGTTAACTACTGCCTAGCTGTGGTCATAATAAGGAGATTTAGACATTTTATTATTTTTTAATTCTTTTAAGTCCAAAATTCGGTCTACTATAGTATTAACAGTTTATATAGGTATCTAGGTCGTAATGGAGGCATTTACTGTAGTAAACTAAAGATTTTTTAAAATAGAACATTGGAAAAATTTATATACTAGTTTTATTTCTTTTTTTTTTTCTTATTATAAAACACCAATACTAAATGGTCAAACAGTTTGTGACTTCAAATGTCCAGACTGCGATGTAAAGCATAAAATACATATTACATTATCTACTTTTTTAAATGCCCTTGTATTACAAAACTAGTAATTTTCAACGCTCGCCCGTATAATGTGACAACGAAAACGCCAAAACAGAAGCGTATGCAACCACAGATGCACAAAGCAAAATTTTTAGTGTGGGATCTGTAGACGCTTGTGTTTCACAATACTTGTTTATACACGGGTCATTAAATCTTCAACAGTTTAGTAGACAGTGTTGCCGCAGACCTATATTTATTCGAGCGAGCCGTCCCATCAAAAACGAGCAAGATTTTAATTAAAAGAAAGAGATTTTTTTTGGTTCAAATATTCCAATAAAGAACTTGTTAATAAGAAGTCAAGATATTTGAAAAAAATCACAAGAAAAAAGAAAATAATTATTCCCTTTGACTCGTTTCGCTTGCTCAAACGGACATAACGATATGGAAGGAAAACCATATAAAACATCATTCGAATTGGTGCCATCTATACCAGACTAGTTAAATTCCACTATATTTCCGGAACAGTTCTACAGTTTTTGCTAATAACTTTTTATTCAATTTTAAACAAAATCGACCAAAGAATTTCAAAATTCAACTTTGATATTATTTATTTAAAATACAACAAAATAAAATAAATAAAACAAATAAAAATCACAAAAAACTAACACTAGCAAGAATTGCTAAACTCGACAGGCATTAAAACGAGCTAGATTTGACAATGAGGAGCGAGGAGAGAGTGAATCAGAAAAAAAGAGGGAAATCTCGCTCAATCGAGCGAGCTGTGGCAACGCTGATACCGTGATACTAGATACAACGCCAATCCGCCCATGACTCTCGGTGTCTCGTCGGTGTCGGTGCTAAAAATTATTTTACTGTATCATGACACAATTGTGCTGACACGTTGTATTGACACTTCAAACAGTGTCAGTGTTGTTGTTTCAACACAGGAATATTTAGAGTGTTACCCATGACTAATTTGGGGTAAGGCGATGTCTTCATCTTCCGAATCTTCGGAACTCGTTACTGTTCTGCGAAAATTGTTCGGAAATTCGTATTCTGATTCGTCCGATTCTGATAATGCATCGTCGTCGCTATCAAGGGTTACCATGGGGAGCTTTTCGCATATCATTAATATGAACGTTCCATTGCCTGCCGTCAATAACAACTTCATAAGTAGTGTCTCCATTTATAGCTACGACCTCATGAGGTCCAGACCATGGTTGAGAAAAACTTGTGGTTTCCGCGTGTTGTACGCGGACATTGACCATGTCCCCTACTTTAAAAGAAGTTACTGGTTCGGACTCATCGTGATAAGTTTGCAATTGGTAATCCCGTTGATGCTTGTATATGTCATGGTTCTTTTGTTTACGTTGTCCGGGTGTAAGTTGCTCACGGCTTTGAGGCCAATTTACCTTCCACTCACCCGGACACGGTATCTCATAACCTAGTATGACCGAAGCAGGGGTCACACCTGTGGCTCGACATGCCCTACTGCGCAGAACTTGGAGAGCTTTAGGAATATTTTCTTCCCAAACATTAGCTCTTTTGTTATAATTTAACAATTTTAAAACTTTCTTGAATTCCTGTCCACTCTTTCCACCGGGTTGGCTTGTTGGTGGTACACAGAAGAGTATACGTGGTTTATTTCATTTTCTTCACAAAATTTCTCTAGGACGCGACCTGTAAACTGGGCTCCTTGGTCAGAAACTAAGGTCTCAGTCGTTCCGTACCTAGGAAGTATTTCAGTTTGTAAAAATTTCACAATTTCAGGGGCTTTAGGCTCACTAATAGCCGTCGCCTCCGTCCATTTCGAGAATACGTCTTCGCAAATTATAATATATTTATTTCCGGTCTTTGGAGAGATCGGATCCAATGGTCCCAAAATATCGACAGATATCATTTGGAATGGAAATTTGGGCGTTCTAGCCCTTAAAGGGGCTTTTCGCTGTTTTTGTTGAGTCTTACATATGGAGCAAATGATACAATTTGTTATGTATTCTGTTATGCTTTGTCGTTGATGTCCCCAATAATATATATTGGAGATTTTCCTAAAAGTCTCATCAGTTCCAGGGTGCGCGGACTCGGTTACGTCATGGTAGAAGTATATTACTTGTTCTGCTATGTGTCTTGGCACGACGATTCTTTCGCCCGCTGCTCCGCGTCGCCATAACAAATTATTTTTCACTATAAAATTTCGTTGTATTTTATGTTGAGCGGGAGTTGCGGGGAGTCTGTTTTCCAGCAACTTTAAAGTCTGTATCGCTTGTCTAATATAACCAGTATTGGTTTGAAATTTAACGATTTTTTCGTACAAATCTCCTGAATTTCTTAGCAAGTTTACTTTGGCAGAAATGTTCCCCTCTTCCGGTGGAAGTAACCGAATATTGTCGGGAGTATCGGAGTAACTAACACATTCAGCAGGATTACGACTTAAGTAATCGCAAAGTTGAATTTGTTTTCCTGGAACATGTTCAATTTTGAAATTATATTCTTGTAGCAACATTGACCAACGTGTCAACTTGGCTTTAATTGCTTTAACCATGTTAGGGCTTTGCTGTTCCTCCTTAGGATAAACGGCTTGTCTTCTAAATATCCCCGGAACATTTTTATTGCCCATACCACGGCTAAACATTCTTGCTCGTTAATATGGTACTTTTGTGTCGTTTTATTAAATTTTGCGCTAACATGAGCGATGATGTGCTTTTGATGGTCCTTTTCTTGGTATAAAACGCCGGACATACCTAAACTGCTGGCGACCGTTTGCAAAATAAATGGTTCATCGAAATCAGGTCTATGTAATGGCTTACACGTATCTATTGCATGTTTGGTTTTACTGAAGGCTTCCTGTTCCTTTTCGGTCCATTTAAATTTCCGCTCTTTTTTAAGCAGGTCCGTCAACGGAGCCGACAATTCCGCCAAATTTGGTACATATTCGCGTAGCCATTTACACAGTCCTATAAATGATTGGATCTGCTTTTTACTCTGAGGTGTGGGAAAGTCCTTGACCTGAATTTTGTGCTTATTCAGGGGCTCAACCACGTTATTATTGATATAATGGCCTAGATATTCTAGTTCTGTTGTAAAAAGTTGACATTTCTCACCAGAGATTTTTAGATTGTGTAATTGCGGTCTTTCCAACGCTTGTCTCAAGTGTTGTAAGTGCTCTTCTTTACTGTTGGAATAAATGATGATGTCATCCAGGTAGACAATGACAAATTTTTGCAAGATTCCTACCAACACTTCGGTAGTCATTAGCTTTTGAAAAGTCGACGGAGCATTACGTAAGCCGAACGGCATTACATTGAAATGGTAAGCTGCGCCGTCGGGTGTAGTAAAAGCAGTATATTTTTTTGAACTGGGATCCATAGGGATCTGCCAGTATCCTTTCTTTAAGTCTAAAACAGTGAAGTATTTAGCTGTAGACAGATCCTTAAGTGCGTCGGTCACTCTTGGTAAACTGACGGATTCTTCTACAGTTATACTGTTTATTTCCCTGAAAGCTACACAAAAGCGAGGCTCCTTGCCTTGTCGCTCTACTAGTACTGGGGGTGAAGAGAAAGCTGATGTAGTAGGCTCTATTATGCATTTTTCCAGCATTTCACTTACTTGTTTATATAAAAAAAATTTCTTTCGAGGGATTAAAGGATAACCCCTTTTATTGATGATCTTGTCTGATTTAGTTGTTATCAGATGTTTTGTAGTGCGGGTTGTTGGCTGGGTTAAACCAGTCTCGAATAAATCTTTAAATTCGGTAATTAAATTTTGTAACTCCTTAGGGTGAGTTTCGTTTAATTGGGGTAAAATTATTTTTCCGCTTGTGTTAGCTTTTGGACGTACCCAATATAATGTCTGTCTTTCATTTTTCCCTACATTTATGCATTTTCGGGGATAATCCAGGATGACATCATCAGCCAACATAAACGGCTTTCCAAATATTAAATCTGCGTCTAAGTCTTTTATAACCCAAAAGGTTTGTTTGAAGTACCTTTCTCCTAATTTAAAAGTTTTCTTGCATGAGCCAAGAACCAAGGCATTGGCGTTTTGACAGGCAAGCTGTACTGTTTTTACGGTTAAAGGGGTTAATTTACTAGGTGCTAGTCTTTCTGAAATTAAATTGAGGTCCGCCCCGGAGTCGAATAACACCTTGTACTCTTGGTCGTCACAGAACGCGATTAGTACCGGCTGTGTTTGATCTTGAGTCACGACAATCTATTTTCGGGGAGTAGAATTTGAATCTAAATTTTGCAAATTGGATTTTTGTTTACGGTGTCTTTTTTTTTATTAGATGTTTGCGAGGGGTCGGAATTCGCGGGTGTGGTCGTAATTTTGTTTGCCGAAGACCGACCCGAATCTAGTTTTTTGATTCTAGATTGGCATTTTTATTTGAATTGTTATTTTGATTTACGTTATTAAACGTTCTAGAATTAAAATTTTGCTGTTTGAGACATCTGAAATCTAAATGATTCCCGTTACAGTATCTGCACGGTCTTTTTGGGGTAAAATTATTAAAACCGGTATTTGGTTTATTATTATTATTACCGAAATTTTGCTGAAAATTTGGTCTAAGTGGGGGGTGGTCGTTTGTTTTAGCGGTATTTGGTACCGTAGTTGGTTTAATTGGCGGTATCAGCTTCGCTTCCTCCGCCAAATCTTTCTCAACACATCGTGTTAACGTAATAAGTCTGCTGATTGAGGGTATCTGTATGCCTCGCAGCCTAGATCTAATATTTGGCATTAACTGTGCCAGTAAAATATTAATGAATTCAGTTAATGAACTGTTAGGTCGCAATCTGGAAAATAACGCATGCTTATTCAAAATAAACTGTTCGGCAGTTTCATTTTTACGTTGGTGATCTCCGTAGAGTCTAGCTTGCAGATCAGCCAGGTTCTCCACGCACGAAAATCTTTCTATGAATTTTTCTCTAAATTCATTATAACTTTTAATAAATGGCTTATAAGGTTCAAACCAATTCTTTGCGCTGTCGGCAAGTTGCGAGCGCGCGTAATAAATTTTTTCGCTATCGACGGTTTCATTTTCGATAAACCAAGTTTCTAAGTCGTGTAAATATTCGTGAGGGCCTTCATGTGAGAGCCCTCCGAAACTTGCTCTTAGGGGAGTCTTTTTATTTTGAATTGGGATAATAGTATGTAATAAAATATTATTTTGATTTTTAACATTTTCGGACATCAGCTTTATGAGCTCTAAAACCTCCATCTGAGGAGCATAGCTGATATCTTGTTTTAAATTTTTGCTGGGAACTTGTTTATTTGATTCGGCGTCTAGCACGATCTTGAACGGGTTGGTACTTTTATCTAGTACTTGCGAATTGTTTGGTAAGTCATTATTCGGGTTTTCATTTAAATTTAATTTTGAAAAATGAGGGAAACTACTAGTCGCAATTTTCCCACCAAGAATATCATGTCGTTTATAACGATCATGCATTTCCTGTGTAGAATAATTTTGAAAATTTAAATTTTTTAATTGTGTAGGGAAATCGCAATTCGCAACTTCCCCACCAGGGATGCCATGTCGTACTTGTGCCGACCCTTCACGAGCTAACTCGAAATTATCGTTTTTTCCCTGAAACAGAAAATTCGTGTTATTCGTGGAATTTACCACATGTTCTAGTGGGGGTTCTATGTCCACTAAAATGCCTACAGGTACATGTCTTTGAAATGATACGCTGCGAGAATTTACTGGCCAACTAAACGTTGGTTCCAGATTCGGAACATGGGTTTCTAAGTTATTTATGAATGGATTTGTTATTTCTAAGTTTGCCGCAACAGCAGGGGTTGTTAGGAGGATCCCACCTTCCACCCGGTTGCTCTGGATATCGTCAACCGCCTCAAGAAAAGAAGATGACGATACACGGTTATGGCTTTCTAGAGTTGTAGTTGTGGTTTGGGTTTCCAAACTCTGATGGGACATTTTATTATTTTTAATTTTTTCTTGGATAGAATATATTTCAAAAGTGATAATTTTAATTATGGGACATTCACGGTTAAGAGGGCTTTTAACAAATAATGCTAGCTTGGGGCGCAATTATTGTAAAGTTTAACCTTGCTGGAATGTGGCTCTTTTTAAGCAAAATTAACTTTTACTAACTTAAAGAAGTTTATAATTAACAAACTCAAAATGGATTTTTCCAAAATAAAATAAATTCTAAAATTATTGTCAAGTCTTTATTCTAACTTTCCAACATATTCTTAAAATAAAATAAAATAAGTAATTTTCTTTAAGTTAGCTTTTTGTCTTAAGGTTAAAAAGCAACGGCTTTTTTACAAGATCCTTATAGACACTTAAAGTAAAAATGTCTATTTTTCCCGCAGGGAATATTTTACAAGTTCATGAAACAACAAATGTTTACAAGTTTTTGTACAAAATATTTTTATAAGTCTTTGGGCGAAAATTAAACAATGTGGTTTAATACGCAAAATGTTTTTAACAAGGTAGAATTTCTTTCTAGAAATCTTTGTTAAATTTCCAAAGCTAAAAATCACACTAAGTGAAAATGTTATTTTTAAAGTCTTTAAAAATCGCAAACGGCGAACAAATCACGCTAAGTGGAAAGGTTAGTTTTAAGTCTTTGGAAAATCACAAAAATGTGTAAAATCACGCGAAGTGAAAATTGTCTAAGTTGAGAGATTTTATACCAATCTGTTCCCCAGTCCTGTCAACAATTATGAACAGTCCCAAGTTTTGTATGGCTTGCGGATTTTTATTACAGAACTTCCAAGATATACCTGGTCTTGGATATTTACAGTTTACAAAACGCGAGGCGCAAACTTTTGGATCACCCGGTTTTTTCAGCTTTTCATGAAGCCTCCACGACAGCCCTTTTCCGGTTGCCGCAGAAGTCCAGGACAAAGCACGGAAGGTAAATGGTGCCTTTTCGCTTACTCAGTGCACGTGTAGGGTACTTAGACAAGATTCGCTACGATTCGAAAGTTAGTTGTATAACTTTTATCACGTACATGCACAAAGATGTTCAGCGATGCTCCTTTAGATCTAGAAGGCCTAGCTGATGTCTGATGTATGCAAATCGGACGTCTTATGCTGCTGGATACTTATTTCGAAGAGGTACTGAAGTAATCTTAAAAAAGACTATAAAAAATAAAATATCTTTAAAAAGACTTTTTAGGGAATTCCGCTCTAAACGGTACGAATTTCTTTGAGCAGGACGAATTTCTTTGAACAGTAGCAGGGGTACGAATACTTTTTTAATACTGGATATTAACACTCAGAAAAGTTCTATCTTTACAAGAAAGATTTACGTAGACTGACAACATTAACGCATCAAAGAAAAAAGTCAACTAACTAATTGCCGCTAACTGACGATAATTTATAGGCCATAAATACAACAACCTACTTCGCCAGATTTCACCCAATCTCTTGCAATGTTTTGGTTTGAGCGTTCAGGCTAGTGATGTAAGGATACGTATCCAAAAATCCGTTGGATCCGAATATTAAAAGAATCCGGATTATCCGTAACCGGCCGAGAACTTGATTCGGAATCAAAATAACTTCGCATCGGCTGGTTACTAATGCAAAGTGCAAGGAGAAAACGGAATCGACTATAAGCGAACAACACGGTCTGCGATGTGGCATATTTGATCTTATGCTTTCTCTTTCTAATGACCTGTCCTAAAAATGATAGCATAGTTATCGGGGTAACGGGTATCATATGGGATGAGACGCATTGGTTAAACTAGTCCCGCCTCCCCCGAACCGAATTCAAACGAGAACAGCGCGACGCGGTGCCTTCCTATCCCTAACCTTCGACTTCGAATGATATGATACCGCATCGACCTACCTAGCCGTGTATCCGGATAGAAAATGTTTTAGTGTTGCATATACGTATACATGATATTGATCTGTAACCGCTTTCGCGCGGGTCAAGAAATGGATACGTATTCGGATAATAGATACGGATATTAGCTGATTCCGATTCCGTATGATTCGGATATCTAAAGAATACGGATATTCACAACACTAGTTCAGGCACCCTAAAAATATGTACATTCGTCCGCTGAGATATACTCTCGGCCCGAATGCTCATTTCTCTCGCCGTCGTCGTCGAGGAAACATCTCCCGTAAAATTGCAAATTGGAGAATTTTCAAAATTGTTACTTTGTTTCTTATTAAGAAAGACCTTTAAGTCTTTTTAGTTCTATAAAACTTTTTGATTAAGTTTTAAATAAACTTTTTAACGACGTAATTAGGTTTTTGTAATAGCTAATCGTTTTTTGATTATTTTGGCTATTATCTTGGATTTAAAACCAGGTTTTATTTTAATATAGGCCTCCTGGGCCAAGGGGCTTATGGTACTTATGTTTTTTATATACAAAGTCCAATAAAACTAAAATTACACGGATTTTTATGAAACAAACAATCTGGTTAGATTTGGTGTTTTGTTTCAAAGGATTTTAAACCTTATGGGCCTTTATGAAAGGGGAGTGCCTTATAGGCAAAGGGGGTTAAGCTTTCATCGGCGGTATTCATGAAAACGGCGTAAACGCATATTTTATAAAGTAGTCATTCCGTTATTGGCTTTGCACTACTTTAAGGGCTTTTAACCTTGTTAATGGGGGGAATATAAGCTTTAATTGCTTATGGGCATATAATATACAGGGTGTTTACTAACTAAGAACATATTTTACATAAATATTTACATTATTTTAAGAGAAAAACGTACTAATACGACACTTTATGCATGTTTGATCTCCTCTAACAAGTCCCGCCCATTTGCATGTGCGAGGCCTAGGGGGAGAGTCGGGAAGAATTTTGGATTTGGGATGTTTTGTGGAAGATTGAGTGTATTGATGTTTGTTGGATAGGATAGATCGGTTTTGTGGTTACGATAAGGTGTTTTTCAAGGATCTCTCTCCTCGAAAAAGATTGGCAGCCTGCTGTACAATGGCTTATGTGTAACCTCATCTCTCTGCCTAATTTGTGTTAGGTTTTGCGTCAGTATTGAAGCGTCTGTCTTAGTTTTGTAGAATTTATTTGATATGTCACGTATGTAGTCGTTAAAAAGTGGTGTATTTGCTGTTCTGTGTAAGTCTCCAATAACTGTCCGTCTAGGAGACGAGGTGACACATCTTAATATTTTATTTTGAATACGCTGTAATCGCGCCATTTGCGTATCTGACATGCTGCACCATATCGGTGCAGCATATGTCATTACAGGTTTTATTATTTGGTTATAAATTATAAGTTTATTACGAGGAGAGAGCGGGGAACGCGGACAGAGGATAGAATATAAATTTTGCATGGCAACAAAGGATTTTTGGATGGTGTAGGATGTGTGGTTATGGAAGCGGAGTCGTCATATATTTGTTACTACTATATTGTTAGCATCCAATCTACCCTTTGTTAAAATTTGAAGCAAAGATAAATCTTTTGTTTTGTACCACGTGATGTCTTAGCACTTTGAAGTTTAGACGGAACTGTCACTGTCAGTTCTGACAGCAGTTTAAAATGTAAACTTGTCGGTTTGCTTTTCGTCTTTTTACCTTTCAAAAGTAAAAGATTAATGTGGTTTCATTTGTGAAAAGTGGATTAAAAGTTAATTATTATCCTAGTTACGATAATGTCGTAGCTAATGTACCGATAATGCCAGTTTTAAGCAGCAAGAAGTGAAGAAATTACTTGTATTTTTAGCAGCGAATATTCTTCACAAGAATGTAAACTGAAGAGTGAATACATCATTTGTAATTTTTAATTTGAGATTTTGGGGCAAAACGGGTAAGAACATTATATTTAGAATCAAAATCTTCCTAAATAATTAATTACCTACCTATGCAAAATCACTTTGTCTTTCTCAACTGACCGTCGACATGCGAAACAAGATCTCATTTTCTATCTAAAATATTATTAACTCTGTTTCGATATTGTACTTTAAAGTATATAACAACTTATACTTACTGGTTTTTCTGATGTTTTATTATAAATTAACATAAATATTCACAAAATAACGCTACGGCGACATCGAAGGTTTGTCAGATTCCAATTTGGACTTTTAAATATGACAGGCGTGAGCGGCCATGTTGTCATCTTTGATGTTTTGATTAGCGGACGGGACGGACGGTACGTAGTATTGAGTTCACTTGTTTGGCAAATCACGTGGTGATTTATGAGGGATGTTCAGGACGTCACGTGACTTTTTAGATATGGTTTCCAAAGGCTACGTCTTTGCTTCAACATTTTTTCGTCGTTCGCTATATAGTTAGTAATAAATATATGGGAGTCGTGAGTCAATAACAACACCCAGATATTTTAGTTTTTTGGACGGCAATATCCGGGTGTTGTTTATGTTTATAGGGATGTTTATTTGGTTATTAGTATATTTCTTGGTTATTATAAGACATTCACATTTCGTCTCATTGATTTCAAGCTTCCACTTGGTGTACCATGGGATTAGGGAGTGGAGATGATTATTGATATGGGATTTAGCCACATTTGCGTAGTACGAACTGGCATAAACCAGCACGTCGTCTGCAAACATGGCTAATTTTGTGGATGGGGCGTGGGGAATGTCTGCAGTATAAAGGTTGAACAGCTTGGGCGATAAGACTGTCCCCTGTGGTACTCCTATATGCACTCTCTGTGATATTGAGTAGGAACTTTCCACTCTTACGCGGAAGGTTCTGTTGCTGAGATAAGAGTGAATTAGCGTCGTTAAGTATAACGGAAAATTGTGGATCTTGATGAGTTTATATAATATCCCGTTAAGCCAGACACTGTCGAAGGCACGTCTGATGTCTAAGGCAAGAAGCACAGTATTCTGGCGATTGTTGATTTGATCCAGGGCATCCTGGATTACCCTGGCTACCAGTAATGTGGTACTGTGCCTCTTCCTAAAACCAAACTGCCCCGCATGGATTCCGGCTTCCAGGTCTAGGCTATCTATTCTTTTTAATATCACTTTTTCCGTTATTTTTGAGAGTGCATTCATGACTCCACCAACGCTGGATCTTTACCCGGCTTTAGTATCGGGATGACGATTGCCTTTTTCCACTGCTGCGGAAAATGCTGCAGCAGAATTATAGCATTTATAATATGCACAAGTTGCACTAGTGTTTTCTTGGTACATTTTTGACCGCGATATATGCAATTTCGTCTTCACCAGGCGCCTTATTGTTCGGTAGTTGTCTTATTATTGTTGTCAGTTCTCCCGGAGTCGTGTATAGTCGTTGTGTCATTGTCGGTGGAATTGGGTATTTTTTGTGTACTATTTTGTTCACGAGCTCCGTTATGTCATTTTGTTCTTGTGACACGTTGGGCGTGCCTCTGCAAACATTCGCAAGATGCACGGCCAATGTGTCAGCTTTTTGCAGCAACTGTGGTAAAGATCACAAGGCAAGTAGCACGTCTTGTGAAGTCTACAAGTACAGGGTTGATCAACTCAACAAAAACCAAATAAACACAAATTTTGTCCCAGCACCTCAACCAAGAGTAAACGCCTGGAAGGCCAGGGCAAGTGGCCCAGCGGTGGCCAGGGCAAGTGGCCCAGCGGAGGCCATCGGAAGAGGCCCGTACGCAAGACAACGTCAGATCCAGGACGAAGATCAGCAAGAGAAAGACTTCCCGCCATTACCAGGAACGCGCAGGCAGGCCAATGAGCAAGAACCGAGACAGAACACCACAGGAAACGCCCAGGTGAGTGATCTAATGAATCTATGAACAAATTTAACAAGGCAGTAAACTTAGATGAGCTTGTTCGCTTCCTCAATGACTTTGCTGACGAAATGAATAAACATGTGGATCAAATGGCAAAAGCTATAGCTGTTGTACAATTCATTCAAAACAGTCAAGGCAAATATACAATATAAAATTCATCAGAATAACTATGTGGAATGCGAACAAGCTTATTAATAAAATAGGAGAACTAATACACTTTCTTCAAAAACACAAAATAGACATAATGATAATTACAGAAACAAAACTGACAAACAACGACAGACTCAAAATACGTAACTATAACATCTACAGACAAGACAGAAATGTGCGTGGAGGAGGCGTGGCTTTACTAGTTAAGCAATCCCTTACGCACATTTCAATACCACAGACAAACAGTATAATAGAGCATGTCTCTCTAAAATTAGCAAATAACGTAGTAGTAGTAGTAGTAGGTGCATACGCACGCCCTATGCTTAGGTTTACAAACAATGATTTGGACGAGTTATTCAATCTTTCTAACAAAGTTCTTTTGCTTGGCGACCTGAACGCAAGACACGTCTATTGGGGAAATCGGAGAAATAACCGTAATGGTAATTTCATCCGAGTTTACTCAATAGACAACGACGTTCAGGTCAAAAGCACCACATCACCTACGCGTTACCCGGTAAACGGGATGACGCCTTCATACATAGACTTATTGCTGAATAAAAACGTCCAAAACCTGCCAGATCTACTTGTGGTCGATGAGCTGTCGTCGGACCACCTGCCAGTCCTGCTGAATTGGAAAACCAATGCCAAACAGGATGAAGATCTTCCTTCCTCCTGGTTCTACGGAGACGCAGACTGGAGACTCTTCAGAAACATCATGAACCAACGTACTGTAATCAATAACAACATAAATACAATTGAAGAACTGGAAAGCGAGGTAAATCATGTGACTGAGAATCTCCAGGCTGCAAGAAACCGAATAGCCAGGAGGATACAAATAAAACCAGCAGAGGACAGATTACCGGACGAAATAATACAGCTCATCGACTTCAAGAACAAAATACGCAAAAGATGGCAAAGACTACGAAGACCATAAGACAGAATAAGATTGCGCGAATTGCAAAATACAGTGCGCAGCAGAATTAACGCACACAAAAACAAAACCTGGAGAGATGTCCTAGGAGGGTTGTCTGTAATGGATAACTCTCTGTGGCGTCTCTCCAGACGTTTGAGAAACAAATTTAATAAAATTCCTTCACTAGACGCCGCAACACCACAGACTGCAAGTAAGACTGGTTTTTGCTACTTAAGTAACAGATTTGAAAAAATAATAGATCTGATATCTTTAAAGTAAGAAATCATACTAAATCTTTTAAAAAAATTAAATTTCAAAAAGTTAAAATACTACAACACAAAAAATGCAGAGAACAGCTGTTCAAAACAATAGTAAAATTTTGTTCAACTAGGCCGACCAGAAATTTTTGGAAGAAAAAGAGTACCTATACAAAAATTTTGGTTCCAAATCAGCTTTAAACAAAAAACTTCCGCATGTACTTTTTTGATTTGCCTATTTTAAATCATATTTAACACAAGATTTGGTATTTATTAACAGATTTATTTACCTATATCGTCCTTAATTTGGTGTTTTTTTGGCAAAAGGTGCTATGTCGATATTTTGGCCAAATCACTAAAGAAATACTAAAAAATACTGTTATATCAACGGTAAAAGCCTTAGCTACATACAAAGTATAATTTGTGTAAAATGTATCATTCTTAACAAAAAATAGATACTATTTATTAAAAGGTTCTCGCTCACACTGTGTTTAAGTTTCCGCGCCAGCATACAGTCGGAAATCGAAAACCATGTTTTTCCTGATCTAGACACCCCCAAACGTGATCTGAAAAAATTCCGAAAGATTTTTTTCGCCAATAAAATACTATCTCCAGCGATAGAAGTCAAAAAATCAACAATCTGAATGTGGCGCAAAATTTCGGGGGAACTTGGGGCGCCTATGATGGCTTAATACGCCTCTGGCTCTATATCAAGCGTTCTTGTTCATATCTACAGTAAAACCCTTCGTCATTTACAAAAGATTCTCTGTTAACAAACATTTCTTAAGTCAAATTAGAAATTAATGAAACTGTTTGTGGCATAACGGACAAAAAAGACAGTGTGTTTTGCTCTTTCATAAAGTAAGGAGCATCAAAGAACTAATGGAAAGCCCCGGGCCGGGTAGACGGAAGCTTTCGCCCTTGTTGGGAATCATCAGACTGACGTAACTATCAATAGCAATCCCGCATAGTCAACACTTCTTCTAAAACAGAACTATGCCTGCTGCCTGAGGGTTATGTCAGTCTGATGATCCCCAACAAGGTGAAAGCTTACTGTCCTCCTGGCACGGGATTATCCATTAGTTTTTGGATGTCACATACATTAATGCAAGCGCAGAACACACTGTCTTTCTTGTCTGTTATGCCCCAAACATTTTTATTTTACTACATTATTTATTATGGACACTAAAATCTTATTTTTGGAAATTAATGTTTTAAAGTGTTCATGCTGTAGATAGTTAATCGGAAATATATTGGGTTTTAAGCTAGGTCTCAGACCAATCTATTTCTAAAATATTTTGGTTTTCCGTCAATTAGTTTTCGCGCCAACAGACAGAGAGACCGACCACTATATTTTACAATAATATTATAAGCCGTTTACTGATATGTTTAAAAAACGAATTTACCACGTGCCACCTTGTTGAGGACCTTACGTAAATTTGGCAACTTTGTCGGAGGCGTATGCGATCGCCGTGCGTATAAAAATTTATACAGAGGAGGCTTCCTAGACCTAAAATGTATGGAGGCGTGTTACATTTAAAAGTATAGTAAAAATTTGTAACTTTTTAGGATGCTTATTTCTTACCCCTCTCACGTTGCTCACGTAGACATTTACTATTTAATGCAATTTGAATGCAATATACACGGAAAGCTTTATTCTTTACAGTGGAGGCCTGGGTGCCTGTCTAACGTATGGAGCCCAGTTAGATAGAGATAGCCATGCACGTATATATATATATATATATATATATATATATATATATATATATATATATATATATATATATATAAATATATATATATATATATATATATATATATATATATATATATATATATATATATATATATATATATATATATATCTACTATACTATACTATCTAATATATATATATATATATATATATATGTGTATATATATATATACAGTGACCGGCAAAAAGTTCGCAACATATGGGAAAAATTTTTATTAGGTGAGTATTGGAAAAACTTTTCCAGGGGATCGGTTCTGCATGTCCGATAACCTAAAAATCGATTTTGACATACGTCACGTGACCACTGGTATAGCGTCAAATTAAAAAAAAAATTGTTAATTTACAAAAAGTGAGGTTAGTTGACGAGATATCAAAAAAAGTTATTTGAAAAAATTGCTTAGAATTAAATTCTAGGTCCTTGTTCAAAATTTTAAGATTTTATTTAAAAAAATTGGAAAACTCAATTTTTTTTAAATATTTTTTTATCGATTTACAAATTTCCAGTTTTTTTCGTTTAGATAGCTTGCCTAATGTAAAGCCCATGTATCTGGATGAAAATAAACGAATGTAGTAGTTTTTTCTACAATTGACAGGACAAAATTAAAAAAAACAGGGTTTCGCCGGACGCTAGCTGTTGCAATGATTTGTATCTAGCAGCAGTGTCAAAATTTTAGAGACATTTCAATGAGATTACATTGAGAAAACCTTAATCGTCTTAAATATATCTGAAGTTCGACTTTTTGTAAAGTTAAGGGGAGTAAAATAGATAATAAACAAAAAATTACCTGTTTATTTAATCGAAATTTCATAAACGAAAACCAATGTAAGAAAAACTTAAAAGTAGTCAAATTCTGTACTAACAACATAGAAAATCATTGTTTTTCCTTGGGTGCACAAAATTTAAAACTCAGTATGACCACCATTTCTCTCCATACATACTATTGTTCTCGAGCGCAACTCTCGATTAACATTTCGGAGCATTTTACGATTTATTTGCAATACACAATTTCTAATGACATTCTCTAAATTTTGTATATTCCTAAAGGGTCGATGTTTGTACACAGAGTTCTTTAGGTATCCCCACATAAAGAAATCTAACGGAGTCAGATCTGGTGATCTCGCAGGCCACGGATTTTCAGAAAACCGTCCTATCCACTGGTTTCCAAATTCTTGATCCAGCCATCTCTTCACCTCATTTGTGGAATGAATGCTAGCTCCGTCTTGTTGAAAGTATAAATTTATTCTTTCGGCTAATGACAAATTGTCTAAAAAGTCAGACTTCTCAGTTTGTAGAAATTCTAAATATCGTTCTGAATTTAAATTGTCTCTAAAGAAAAAAGGTCCCACTATTCTGAGGTTGAAAATTCCGCACCACACATTAACCTTAAAACTATATTGGTCTTTACTCTGAATTACAAAGTCTGGGTTTTCGGTGGCCCACCATCTACAGTTTTGTGAACTGACGGTTCCGTTAGAGGTAAATGTAGCTTCATCCGAGAAAAGAACGTTCTTTGGGAAATTAAAATCTTCCTCAATCATACCCTGGAACCAGGCACAAAAATCGAAGCGGGCGTCATAATCCCTATCTTTTAATACTTGTACAAATTTAGGTTTGTACGGATGAAATTTGTTTCTTTTTAATATCCTCCGCACAGATCTTTCGTGAATGTTAGTGATCTCCGATATTTGACTAACTGCTAATTGGGGTGTTTCTGTGATCGACAAACACACATCCAGAGAACCTTCGTCACCTGTTACCGGTTTTTCATGGGAAACTTTATACTGATTTTCTACCGATCCCGTTTCCTTAAATTTATTGACTAGACGAGATACTGTGGAATAATGGAGGGATTTATCGGGGTGCCTCTCATTAAAAATTGCTGCTGTTTCTCTATGGCTTTTGTAATTATCTCCAGAAATTAAAATAATTTCTATCTTTTCCTGAAGAAGTAGTGTGGGTGCCATTTTAAGGAACAAAATATTAATAAACTTATGTAAAATATCAAACTTAGTAAGATGCGAGACATAAACCAATGACATAGGTTGAAATCAAACAAATTATAATTTGTTTGACATTTTTCTGTTGTTTTTAACCTACTAGATTATTTGGTTGTTTTAATTTCAGAGCCTGCTTTGGTAGTTTTAAGTACAACTAAATAGACCTGGTTGTTAAATTTATGTGCGAAAAATCTTAATAAAATCTTGATACAGTCATTTCATTAGATTCAAACCATTGCAACAGCGAGCGTCCGGCGAACACCTATTTTTTCGATTTTGTCCTGTCAATTGTAGAATTGTAGATCTGACTCCGTTAGATTTTTTTATGTGGGGATACCTAAAGAACCCTGTGTACAAACATCGACCCTTTAGGAATATACAAAATTTAGAGAATGTCATTATAAATTGTGTATTGCAAATAAATCGTAAAATGCTCCGAAATGTTAATCGAGAGTTGCGCTCGAGAACAACAGTATGTATGGAGAGAAATGGTGGTCATACTGAGTTTTAAATTTTGTGCACCCAAGGAAAAACAATGATTTTTTGTGTTGTTAGTACAGAATTTGACTACTTTTAAGTTTTTCTTACATTGGTTTTCGTTTATAAAATTTCGATTAAATAAACAGGTAATTTTTTATTTATTATCTATTTTAATCCCCTTAACTTTACAAAAAGTCGAACTTCAGATATATTTAAGACGATTAAGGTTTTCTCAATGTAATCTCATTGAAATGTCTCTAAAATTTTGACACTGCTGCTAGATACAAATCATTGCAACAGCTAGCGTCCGGCGAAACCCTGTTTTTTTTAATTTTGTCCTGTCAATTGTAGAAAAAACTACTACATTCGTTTATTTTCATCCAGATACATGGGCTTTACATTAGCCAAGCTATCTAAACGAAAAAAACCGGAAATTTGTAAATCGATAAAAAAATATTTAAAAAAAATTGAGTTTTCCAATTTTTTTAAATAAAATCTTAAAATTTTGCACAAGGACCTAGAATTTAATTCTAAGCAATTTTTTCAAATAACTTTTTTTGATATCTCGTCAACTAACCTCACTTTTTGTAAATTAACAATTTTTTCTTTAATTTGACGCTATACCAGTGGTCACGTGACGTATGTCAAAATCGATTTTTAGGTTATCGGACATGCGGAACCGATCCCCTGGGAAAGTTTTTCCGATACTCTCCTAATAAAAATTTTTCCCATATGTTGCGAACTTTTTGCCGGTCACTGTGTATATATATATATATATATATATATATATATATATATATATATATATATATATATATATATATATATATATATATATATATATATATATATATATATACATATATATATATATATATATATATATATATATATATATATATATATATATATATATATATATATATAAGCTGAACATAAAAAGAGAGTAAATTAGTTTTACTTTAAAATCGGTCGTGTTAACAACCCAACTGATAAATTTGGTCGGCACAAAATTCTTGTTTGTAACAGAGTATCGCAAGGATTGCCTGATATAGGATTGCTTCAGATGGACATTTTGATATAGAGGAAAAATCATTAAGGAATGTTGCCCAACCGAGAAACGATAATGATGCTGCTATCAAGGAATATGTCCTTATGGAAGTTCATCAGGGTGGTTCACAGATAAATTCCATACATAGTAATGTGCTAGTACCGATTTTTCAAAAAAATTTTGCCGATGATGAAAAAATTACCTACCTTAAGGAAAAACTTTATCAAATTCAACCGCATGCTGCTCCGTACATCACAATGAAGATGAAGGATCCAAAAAATACAAAAATGAACCCATCCTAGATACTGTTACATGTAATAAATTAAAAATAGAACACATATTTATGAAAAGCAATGTTCATTATTATTTATAATGTAGCATACATACGTAACGTAAAAAGTATTAGATAATATTTATACAATATGAGTTAAACTGATTTGGAAAACCTAACCATTTTACAAAAAATTGATGGTTTTGGTTTTTCTTGCGTTTTGTAAGAATTTCCTCAACTAAATAAACACCTGGGCAGCCTGGGCTAGCAGTCTTTTGCAGATCTACTTCATAAAAACTTCCTTTAATATGCTGACTTTCTAACGATTCCAATAAATATGTAGGTGGGTTAGTCATGTCAACCCTTAATATTTTAAACAATTCTGTTGAGAATGAAGGTGTATATCCTTTGTCAAATACACCTTTGTACTTGCTAACGCGAACAATGTCACCCAAATGATGTTTTTTTCTTCGGATCAATTTTCAGATAGTCAGACGCTTTAATTGGGTTATCCTCTTCTACACTGTTATTCCAATGGTGCGGTGTTTAGTGTTATTAGAGGTCGTCGTTATATCTGGTAATATTTGTAACCATTTGAATAAGCCTCTAGCCGAGAATTGTTTATATAACTTACTTTTTAAGGTTCTTATAACCCGCTTAACAATTACCGCTTTTTTCGACCTATATGTGGAATAATGGTTTATATTATATTTTTTCATGAGTGCTTGAAAGGTGCTATTATAAAATTCCTTTCCTTGCTCACTCTGCAAATTGTTTGGTGAATATGATGCTTCTTGAATGATGCTATTCATCGCTTTCGTAACTTCACCACCAGTCTTCTTCTTAACTACTTTGGTGTACACGAATTTGGAGTAACAGTTTATACATACAACAATGTAACGATAACCATCATTGTCAGTAGCATATTGCTGCATTTCCACCAGATCAATTTGCCACAACTCTCCATATCCTTTTATGACTGTACGTCTACTAACAAAACTTTTTCTTGCTGTTCTATGTAATTCGCTTACAACTTTAACTACAAACTTGCCAATTTGTTGATGAGTGTGATGATGTATGAGATGATGTTAGCATTGATTGATTTGATAGCGAAGGGGTTTCGAACAATTATACATGATTTCCCTGTTTTGGTGTAGAAATTTATGTTTTTTGAGATAGTAGATATTTCAAAATACGCTTCTGTTGGATACGTTGATTCTTCAAACATTTCTGCTGAACCCACTAAGCTGCTGGTACTCCGACTTTAGAGTTTAGTCGCAGTACTTGATTTCGTAGTTACGTACTGCTGATGCTGCTGCGTTACGGCATTAGATATAAATGCTAATGGTTTAGAAACTGATTCATAAAACTTTTCCAAATCATGTTCATTCTGTACTTTAGCTGCTTTAATTTGTTTAAATTTTTTTCTAACCGCATTTGTAGTTTCTAGTAGCTTTCGTTTCAATTCGATTTCTTCGTTTATGATGCTTTCAAAGTACCGTTCAACGATGACATGATTATCTAGGTGATTATTGTAGGAATATATAGCTATCGAATCCCTTGCGATATTTGCCTGAATTTACATCACTATCCTTGTCAGTAACTAAAAACCCGTATTTATTATTCCAACATTTAGCACACATCTCTTGAAATTGTGTAAAAGTCAGGTCGGGTGAAACGTGGTCGGAAAATATATGTGTTATATTCATCTCATCTTGTTTAAACATAATAATGAAGTTGGTATTATCCCGGACAAGCAGCAAGCACAATAGATGGAAGGTGGTAGAGCAATTCTTCCTCGGCCGAGGTGGTACCACCCCACACATCCCTTTAAAGGGCTGGATGTGTCAGTCGGACTTTCCCAGTACACCTACGGTACATAGTACTTAGGCTACGGTCTTCGTGGGCTGTCAGAAGATAAAAAAATGCACAAAAAAATCAAAGTAATTGAATTCATATTTTAATTAACACAATGCAATAAATTATAGACAATGCAGTTAAATAACCAGCTCACTTCAGTAGATGTTGAAAGTGGCCACCGTTTATCTCAATACATTTTATTAAATTTTTAACTAAGTAACGTCTCACTTTTGGGACAGTTTCTTGATTGTTTTTAATCGCACTGTTATGTTTAAACGGAAATACCTCAAAAACGGTTAGAGATATCAGGATCGAACAAGTATACATTTTTGGCTTAAAAATAACTCTTCTTTGAGAAACTTGGATTGGAAGTATCTAATATTAGAGGTAAAAAAATCGAGGTTTATTAAACCCATATTACTTCACTGAAATGCAATAGATTATAAAAATTTAATTCATCATTACTTTGTTGATGTCTTACCAAAAAAAACCCTGTGGTTATTTAAAAAAAATGATATAAATAATAAAAAATTACTTAAGAGTAAACTAATCAAGATTTATTAGTTGTTAATCATTTAGAGCAAGTTAATTTTGTTTAATGAATTGAATAACAGCATTCCTTTACATTTTCCTACCATTTCTAAAATAATTCGAAAACGAAAAGGTATAAGTACTTCTGGTTTTTAGATTTAGTTTCCTCAACTAACAGTCTGCCAATGATGGTGAAAAAAACTGTAGGTTTGTTTTAACATTTTGCAGAAATCGTAACGAATATGACACTTTCTTGAATAGCTCCCCCGTTAAGCAAACAAATTAATCCATCCATTTCGAACGTTTTGGATATAAGGTCTCTTGTTGATTCTGGTCAAAGTGTGGTCTGTTCGTCAGCCACTCTGGGTGTGAGGGTCCCTGATGAAGGGTAAGGGTCCAGAAATCGCGATAGCAGGAGGACACCCTGACCCAGATAAGGATTTTAGTTTTTAAGAATTTAGAGAAAAAATAATGGTTGGTCTTGCACACCAGTTTTAATAATAGTAAACGCCGCAGGCTTTATAAAAAAAAATTACGGTCTTGTGTTTTGCACCAGCGAAAGAATTAAAGCTTTTGCATTTACCGACATATATTAAATATATCGACCAAAAAAAATTCCCCATTTTATATAATATATTTATATACAGAAAAACTTCCTCATATTATCGTATTATCGTGGTGCACTCGCTCATTCATACCTAGGATCTCCAGATTATGGAACAAATTGCCTGCAGATGCTTTCCCTTCCCGTCCCAACCTCCAATCCTTCAAATCCCGTGTCAATAGACTACATTTCCCTTCTCTCTAGACGCCCACGGTACATTAGTACTTAGGCTTGAAGTCTACATGGGATGTCCTAGATAAAAAAGCTCTTACTTCACCTCCAATTTTACGGTATCCAGATTTCAGCAAACCTTTTATAGTAAATACGGATGCAAGAGTCTCAGCAATTGCTGCAATTTTAACCCAAGTTCACGATGGAACAGAGCTTCCAATATGCTTTTCAAGCCGTACGCTGAATGATGCAGAAAGACGTTACAGGGCAATCGAAAGGGAATGCCTAGCAGTTATATTTGCAATAAAAACATACCGCAATTATTTAACTGGAACTCATTTTACTATAATGACAGACCACCGTCCCCTGAAATATTTGCTGACTATTAAGGATCCAAGTTCGAGATTAGCAAAGTGGGCTATGTTTCTGATGGAGTACAGCTTTACTATTGTATACCGACCAGGAAAAAGAACGATAATGTGGATTCTCTTACACGTTTAAGATCAGAAGAAAATCCGAGTGAAAACATTTTAGCTGTTGTTAAGGAAAAGGTAAATTAAAATATCACTCCTATGATTAATGTGATATGGAGCAGGGAAGAGCTCAAGAGTTTACAATTATAATAAAGTCGTTAGGACCAGAAGACGAACATTATCATATTAGCTCCGAAGGATTACTATATCGGCATAGAGAAGAAAATCAACGACATGATCCAATAATGGCACCAGTAGCCATAGTTCCTGAAATTCTACAGATATACCATAGTTCGGTATTTGGTTCACATCCCGGTCAAAAGAAAACGAAAGAAATAATACAAAGGGATCTTTATTGGGCAACTATTAGAAAAGATGTTATAAGTTATGTATAAAAGATGTTATAAGTTATGTAGAAAAGTGTCGCTCATGCAATTTAAGAAAAACGAATTATCAACCTCCAGCTGAGCTTCAAGAAATCTCGATTCTAACTACACCTTGGGCGAGAATAAGCCTAGATCTAGTAGGACCTTTGAATAGGATCCAAAATAACAATAAATATTTACTGACATATGTAGACTACTTAACTCGTTATCCTGAGTGTATACCTCTACCGGATATAAAAGCAGAAACAGTAGCTAGAGCTTTTGTAGAAAATATAATTTGTCGTTTTGGAACATTAAGAGGACTTTTAACTGATTGGAAGTCAGTTTCTATCCAAGATGTTCCTAGAGATTTGCACGCTTTGGGAATCCGAAAATTGAAAACGACTCCCTACCACCCAAGCGGAAATGGTGTCGTTGAACGATTCCATAAATGAATTAAAACTATGATAGGACATTTTGTCAGTGAATACAATGATAGGTGGGATTTAATTTTACCTTATTGTCTAATGGCATATAGAGATTTGCCGCATGAGGGAACAAAAGAATCGCCATTGCTTTTAATGTTTGGGTGCGATATGGAACTTCCTATACACTTAAGTATACGAGAACCTCGTATTAAGTATGATTTAGATGGAAACTACGTGAGTGGATTTATGATCAGAATGCATAGGGCTCATAAACGTGCAAAAATAAATTTAGAATCGAGTATTAAACAGCGTTGTAAAAGACATAATCGAAAAAAGACCAGAAAAGAATTTCAGTTAGGAGATTTAGTGTACGTTTATACTCCAGCCATTCCAGGGAAGAAACTTCCTTCGAAGTTTTATAATAAATGGAATGGTCATTATCGAATTATGGAAAAGAAAGGACCAGTGACCTTCAAAATTAAGGAACAAATGGGAAGAAAAGAAAATATGGTTCATGCCAATAGATTAAAGCCGTGTAAGGAGAGAGACTACTCGTTAGGAAAAGCTCAGTTAAATAAAGACGAGAAGATTGACGTACGTGAAGAGGAAATTAATACTATAGATCATGAGGAAGATGGACAAGAAGAAATTTATGATTTTCTTGAACATGGGCGGGAAGGGAGCGAACCGCCGCCAGAGGAAGAGGGAGAGGAAGAAGATGACGATGACGATGATGATGATAATGAGGATGAAGATCAAAGACAGGATTCTTCATCTGACTCTAACGAGAAAGTTAGAGAAGTACCTGTAAATAGGCGTACTCGCACTCGACAGGTGAGATTACCTCGGCGATACGAAGATTATATATAGTAGAATAAAATATATTTTAGGAGAACCACCCTGTAGATGTACGCAATGCAAAATTAGGAAACCAAGTAAAATTTAGAAAAAATGTATATTATGAAGATAAGAAAACCGAAATGGTTTATTTGTTGCAGTAAAGATGATCATACAGCTTATGATGGTCCCATTGGTTTATTCAAGTCTCGTTGCATATGATTGCAGGAATCCATCCACTAACATCACAGCGATTAGTATTTGCCCTGATCCTGAAAATGGTTAAAACATTGAAGACGGATATGTGCAAGTTATCGAAAAGCAATGCCATGAATATGTTCGTGTATATTTATATTCATATCTTATTGAAGTTACTAGATTAATAAGTCATTGCGGAATGTTCTCACATCAATCAGCGGTAGGGATATCTACCTATATCTATGAATTAGGAACGGAAGACTGCCGGAAAACACATAATTATAGGCAATTCCGAAGACTGAGTGGTCATATCATAAATAAATTGACACCAAACTCAACTGTGTCTACCACCCTTATATTAGCAGGAAGTATCGGCTCGACACACAACTGTGAAGGATCACAGTAGTAGGGGGAGATGGTATGTTCAACGCCAACCGAACCGACCCCTACTGCGCATGCGCGACTGCGCGCGCATCTGTCAGCTGTCATACGTCATCTGTCAACGGTCATCTGTCAAACGTCATCTGTCATACGTCAACTGTCACACTCTTGGGCGTTAACTACTTTGGCCTTAACTACTTTGGGGTTTAACTACTTGGGGCTTTAACTACTTGGGCATCAACTACTTGGGCACTATCTATTTGGGGCCTAACCGCATCGGACTTTAGTACTATTCCTTAAAATATTATTATTTCACGAATATGACGTCAAAAACTTTTTTTTTATTTTTGCACATGCTAGGATTCGAACCCGGACACAGATGTTGGAATATCAGCGCTCTAACCGACCTGGTTATCGGCTTCACATAAAATATTGTGCTGATGGGATATAGACTTGCAGCTAGAAAGACCAGCGTTTGCAAGTAGAAATTTAATATACGCAACGTGTTAAAACTGGTCTTACAAGCCATGTATAAAAGTATGACAACAATCACCAGTCATTTAAGATATGTTAACTACCACCAGGCCCTTGTTAAATACCAAAATAAAAATTTAGCATAAGTCACATGTTCAAAATAACCTTATAAGGCACTTGTCACTTATCAAACATCAAAATTAATATTTGACATACATCACGTGTTCAACGTGACCTAACAAATCGTTTGGAAAAACCCGAAGTCAATCGATCAGCTCGTTTGTGAGCTATCGCTTACATGAAAATTTTGGCGTTAGATGGAAGGCATAAAGACCATTAGATATATAGGCTTAAAAAACCCCAAAAAGAGCAAGGCCCTTTAGACAATTACTCGGGCGCTGACCAAAGGGCCTTAAAATTTGTTTGCTTCGATAGGGACTGAGGGTAGGAGTAATAAAATACATACCCCAAATTTCATCAAAATCCGTTATGCCGTTTAGGCGCTAGAGGGGTACAAAGGTGTTTAAGGTATCAGGAGCATAGAAATGTAAGAAGTTAAATAAAAATCTAAATTACGGCTAGCGCTTAAACGATAAGTGTTGAAGAATTAAAATTTTGGTGTTAGCTAGAAGTCAGAAAGACCATGAGATATACAGGTTCAAAAACCTCAAAAATATTAAAGGTATTCCGACGATTTCTCTGACGCCAACCAAAAGGGCCTTAAAATTTGTTTGCTTCGATAGGGTCTAAGGATAGGAGTAATAAAATACATATCCCAAATCTCATCGAAATCCGTTAAGCCGTTTAGGCGCTAGAGGGCTACAAAGGTGTTTAAGGTATCAGGAGCATAGAAATGTAAGAAGTTAAATAAAAAACTAAATTACGGCTAGGGCTTAAACGATAAGTGTTGAAGAATTAAAATTTTGGTGTTAGATAGAAGTCAGAAAGACCATGAGATATACAGGTTCAAAAACCTCAAAAATATTAAAGGTATTTCGACGATTTCTCTGACGCCAACCAAAAGGACCTTAAAATTTGTTTACTTCGATAGGGACTAAGGATAGGAGTAATAAAATACATACCCCAAATCTCATCGAAATCCGTTAAGCCGTTTAGACGCTAGCCGTTACTGTTCAGATTTTCGGATAAAGATGGCGTTAGTGTAGAAGCAGCAGCACTAGAAATACTGTTAAGACTTTCGGTGAAAGATGGCGCTGTAGAAGTATTAGTAGGGGTAGTAGTAGGTGTTCAGAGTTTCGGAGAAAGATGACGTTGATGTAGAAATAGTAGTAGTTGGAGTAGCAGGATTAGTAGGAGTAGGAGCAAGAGTTGAAGATGGCGGAACATTCGAGAAAGATTGCATCATCAGTGGAATAGTGCTGAACAAAGCGAGCTAAAATGACTCAGCACGAGGAAAGGTCAACGCAACAGCCGTTAGTAGTTGTCTCTACAGGGAAGCTGGACCAAAACCCTATGTTATTTCTTATGAAGGTTCAATCTGCATTTTTGGTGCCATTTTAGGGCGTGGTCACTTTTCCCTTAGGCAGAATTCGAGACAAAGGCAGGGTCGATCGACCTCGGGAAGAAGACTCGGCAGCAATCGGATGGGTTGGGTCAATGACCTAAATACATTAGCGTATGCATACGGGGATGGAGGATCTCAGAAGCCAGCCTCCATCAAGGGTATACCGGATCAAGCGTTCCAGCGGCATGACACAGCGAAATTTTTTCAATCTCGACGAGGCTATTTTACAACGGACTGTAACCGAGGTCAAGATGGCTGCGTTTTACGTAACATCAGAGCATGCATGCTTAAGCGATCTCTAACAAGTTCACCGTTTTTTGCCTACAAGGTTATTTACATTTTCGCGATATTAAGTTAAACATGTTTAATAACAGCCTGCATTTAAAAACCTGCACCGGAGGCTCGGGCAAAGCAAAGATGTAAATATAATATATAATAATAGCAATCATTCACATTCCGGCGCGACTCGAGGAAATAAAACACAGGTAGATGACACGATAAAATTGATTATTTACAGGGCTATTAAAAACTATAAATTACAGCCCTGTTTTGGGGTAAATTGGCAACTTAAAGGGGGGGCGAAAAATAATGGAATATATGTAACATATTCACGGCGCACCTATTGGTGTAACGATAACTTTCACCAAAATTTTTTGGTGAAAATAGCTATGATTCAAATTACAGGTGTATACATTCGCTCATGGGGTTGTGTGGGTGAGAACGTTTACAGGTGGACGGACGGACGGACGGGCGACAGGCGGACGGACGGACGGGCGACGGGCGGACGGACGGACGGGCGGATGGACGGATACATGGATGATCTTAACGATATGGATATCTGATGATTGTAGTGATACTATAATAATCATAGTATAGAATCTGTTGTAGCTAAATTTATTGCAAGTCATCTGCGTATATGCAATTACAAATTTGAAAAAATACCTTTCTTGTTTTTTATGGTAAAAAAGGATACAAATTTTTTGCGTGTTTGAGTTTGCAAGCACAAAATTTCTCCGGAGTTAAGGTCCAACTAGTAGCATGAGTTTCCACTTGCTGAAGTTTCCCCCATAGATATAGTTTGATGTTAAAATGGGTTTAAACTAGGAGGAACGCTGTGATATTTGTTATTTAATACAACATCCCAAAGTCACTTCCAATTTAACCCCTCAACATTAATCCTGTAGAGGAAGTATGAACCCCCTCACGTCTTGATGTTAAAATGGTTTTAAAATGGGATCAACTCCTGAAGCTGAAATTCCACCACACATATATTTTGATGTTAAATTGGATTTAAAATAGGGACAACTCGGTGATATTTGATATTTGACATAACATCACCAAGGAGTACCTGATTTAACTCCAACTTGAATCCAGTGGGAAAAGTATGTTCCTGCCCGCTGCGATGATACAATGGGGTTTAAAGGAGGAGCAACTGTGAGATATTTAATATCAAACATCCCAAAGTCGCTACCAATTTAACCTCCACTTTAATCCTGTAGGAAAAGTAGTTTCTCCACACGTTTTGATGTTAACATGGTTTTAAAATAGGTGGCAACCCTGCGATATTTGATATTTCATACAATATCGCTGAGGCGCACCCTATTTAACCCCAACTTTAATCCTGTAGGAAAAGTATTTCCCCGCACGTTTTGATGGTAAAAATGGGTTTAAAATAGGGAACAAGTGAGTAGTATGTAATTTTTCGGTCAACACTACCCAGAAGTCCCCTGATTAACCCCAGATTTTTTTTGGGAAAATGCGCAACACCTATATTATAATACCCTATCCTGAAAAGTAAAAAAAAAGTTAGAAAATGTGTAAACAATAGGAAATCAAAATAAAGTTAGACGAATAGAGCGAAATTAATGTACATATGTATTATTTCCGTTCTTCTAGAAAATTTTTATTGTGTTTTTAGAGCACTGGGGTAGAAATCACATTGCATCAACATCACGTTAAGACCATCGCAATGCTTTTGTTTATTAATTGATTTTAAGATCGACACAAGGGTGCAATATTTGTTAATAATACAATATTGCACTCAAGCACCACGTTTAAAATCCATTAGGAGGGTAGCGGGGACTTTATAGAACTGGTTCTGTGTACCAAGACTTCGGGGGTTTCCTTGTATGGTTTGTCTCTGCTTTGCTATACTTTGCTTTCTCCTAGAATTCATATAGCATTATACAGATAAAAAAGGTAGTACTGTTTTACTATCCCTGTTGAAGTTTTAGGAACTTAAAGTAATGATAATACAACCTGGAGTGAATTTCAAATATACACTTCAGTGAGAAATTATCGAAAACCTTAAACTCTCTAATTGTTGAAAATGGTAAAAACAGGTAAAAAGTCCAGAAAAAAATGATCTAGGAAGTGCTGGACATACAAATTTATGATCATTGGATATAATTTCGGTTTTTAAATACATGAATTAATATTCAGAATGATCTCAAACCAAAAAGTCCAAAAAAAGTACTGGTCGTGAGCTGAAATGTAAACACAATTAGACTGGTTCTGGAACATAGATGCTATGAAAAAAAGCTTAAAGGTAAGTAATAGATTAGAAAAATTAATAAACATATCTGAAAATATACATTTTTACAGGTTACTCCTACAACATTATGTTTAATGAATACTCTAAATACTAGGCTTTCCTTCACACTTTAAGGTATATTTATCCAGAATCTTCTAGAAAAATATACCATCGGGCTTAGGACCATCTGAGAAAAAACACTCAGGTATATTTCAACACATGTTTTTAATTAGGCGTGTTTAAAAATTGGGTGCTCACCGGCATCACTATTATTATTTTGGGGGGTTTGTTAGAGGCTGTAAACCCCCTAGCCACACCCCCCTATTAGCACGACTATAATAAGCTTTTTACAATAGACGAACGCATTTTGTTGATGTTTAAGGGCATCCGGTTAATCCTACTTATCTAAGTAGTCTTAAAAATTAAATTCCTGAGGTAGCAAAAATATTAGATAAATAGAATCGTAACGGGGCAGCCAGGCGTGAACTGAGCCCTTAGTCGCACCCCATTCGATTTTTTTTTGATATGGAAAACGAACTTTCAAAGCAAAAACCATGTTAGCATCTTTTATAGTACTTGTTAATGACTTAAGTACTGTCTGTAATGGCTTTTTTAGGTTTTTTTTTTGTTTTATCTATATTTTTGATTCTTTTACAGTTGGCTTCTTTTACCCTGTATAACGTATATGGCTCTTTTATGTTATACAGTAATATTTTGGCATACTCATAATAGATTCCTGTTTTTAAAACGCTTTAAAGCAGTAATCTATAAAAATAATGTTTTTTATGTTTTTATATTTTTTTTTGTTCTTTTACCTACAACGTTTGGCTCTTTTACCCTGTATAACGTATATGGCTTCTTTTATGTTATACAGTAATATTTTGATGTGTTTATTAATAGATTCTTGTTTTTAAAACGCTTTAAACCAACAATCTATAATGACTCTAAAGACACTCTGAAAAGAAAATTAATTAAATAGATACATAAAACTCATACATTACCACAACACCTAATCCTCATCCATTAGGGTGTAATGTCCCCACGGCAAGGTTAGGTGCGATGTTTTAGTGATTTTACGCTTGTCGTCAAAAGGGCTGAGGCCTGTTTTGGTTTGTTTTATGGTATGTAGCTCATGCTTGTGAGACCGAATTAAATTTTGAGAGATATGTTTCTCTGTAAAAGTTTCTAAGCAATCAACATAGTCCTCAAATGCTATTGTGTTTTTAATAACAGACTTTTTAACCCCCTTAATTTTTTTGGTTACCCCAACGTTCGACAACGCCCTCTCGATTTCGGCACATTCTTTAGCGGCATGTTCTAGTTTGATGCGTTCCTGTTCGAGCTCTTCAGGAGTATACTGTACTTTAATCGCATACATTTTAGCTCTTAAACCAATAAAATGCGTCATGATTCGACCGTTGTTTTCATCTTTCATCAAACCCAGGACCTTTTTGTTCACTCTAGGGATCCCATAAACATTATTCTCTGTATAGTCACTTGTGTCAAAATACTGCCAACAATCTTGTTTAATTATTTCATATACATCCTGATTCTTAATTTCGTAAATAAGACTGTCGGTATCCGTATACAACACATTAAAATCATCAAAACGACTTTTAATATAGTTGTAATGAAAATCATATATCGTTGTCTTAGCCAAGTCTAAAATGCACATACCAACGTATATGGGTTTAGTAAAATAAACATTAGTTTTTGCAAGTTCGACTATTACAAGGTTTTCGTCAATGATTACAACGCTCCTAAATTCGGGTATAGCAATAAGAGCTTCAGCGCCATATCGCCCATCCCACTTGGTTATTAGCTTAACGGTTGAGTGTTTACGCAAATTCTCCATCGTTTTGCCAAAAACCGCATTAATCATCAATTTGAAAAAGTTCTTTTCAAACTCATTTTTTGCATGTTGTCGGAGAAGTGTATTAAGATCAATATATTGCTTTAACCAATCAGATTGTTTAAATGCTAAAACCCTGTGTAACTTAGTAATTTTAACACCGAGTTTAACGGCTTGCTTTAAGTTCCTGTAATGGATTACATATTTTTCTTTGTTGAATAGAGTAGCTAAAAGTTTTTTAATTTTTGAACCTTTGGGCTCACGATGTTCAGGGCACAGCGGTAAATCTGAAAATTTATCATGCAACGTTTCGGGTATTTCTAGATCAACTTCTAAAATGTACCCTGTAGGAGAATTATCGGGTATCTCCAATACATCAAGTTTTGAAATTTCGTCATTAGAAACCCAACAAAATCCCCCGTAAGGCAGATATTGACACATAGCCCAGCCGTACTGATTATTAACATCCTTGTATATTAAATAATTTGTTTTCTTATTAGAATTATAATTTGACATATATTTATTGTTAGCTTTGGCATATCTTTTAGAACATTGACTTAAGCCACCACGAATGCCTTTTTCAATAAATAAGACCATATCTAAGTCCGTAAGCAACTCAAGTTTCTGTTTTGTTAAATACAACATGCACTGCCAGGCATAACCCGGTAGGGTGTACGCATGCGCAGGATCTAAATTATATGTTTTTATGCTAATGCGGCGAAACTCCTCAAAAACGTCAGCTAGCAGCAAAACATCTGTCTTTAAATTCAAATCTGAATAATCTTGCATCGACTTGCAATTGAAGCTAGTCCAAACTTGTTGGGCATGTACGTATTCTTTGTTACTTATTAGTGTGTCGTTCAAACTATTATAAAAACTATATTTAGTGGGTAGTTTGTTTTCTTTCAGCTAGTCCCAGCCATCCATAAAGTCGTATGGAAAGACGCATTTTCTAGAAAGTAACGAATACTGTTCCTCGGACAAGTTTTTAAATTCCGACTTTAGAATGGGATACTTCTCTAGGTAAGATGCCAGCTTATCAAGGCTGGAAGCCAGAAATCTAAAGCTGTCTATGAAGCGAAATTTAACCATATTATCCTTAATCTGCTTCGTGAAAGATATGTATTTCTCCTTGTTAACAGGCAAAACTTCGATTGACCCGTCTACATCAGCCAACGCTTTTATCAACAGATGACCGTCATACAACAGGAACGGTACGAGAATCTTGATAATTTATATTGCAACTTTCATGTGCGGCATTTCTAAATTTAGAGTCCAAATGATTATGGTCTCGCACGCGCTTATCTCCTTCAGAAAAAGGTTCCTCGCAAATATGACAAACTGTTGCGTTAATAAATTGATCTTCTTGTTCAGGTGTTAACTTCTCCATAGGCAAATCACACAAAAATACTGTTTCGACGTTTTCGGCAAAATCACATAGTTCTTTAACAAACCATTTCATACAGTCCACCCCTGTATAGTATCGATAAAAGGAAAGCGTGTCATCATAACAACATTTTACGTAATACCCGGCACAGTAGGGTACATGTTTTTGGAATTTTTGCGTGTTTTTGCTCAAATCGTCCTGTACAGGTTGCAGCAAACACTCCGTATCGGCGTATATAACAAATGGTACCTTTTCCTTGAACTCAAAATTCTTAAATTTGATACTCGAGCGATCTTTCGATGTTACTTGAGGTACTAAACCATCGTCTATTTTAATACACTCCCTCACATGCATGTCCAATTTATCATTGGATCTAAAATAGTGAAGGCAACGATCACAAAGGAACTTTTGAATCTTTTCTTTACTAAGCTGTTTTGATAGTAAGTGCGATAGATTTTTAATCCATACATAGTGATATCTAACTGGCGACAAATCATCAAACTCGGCATCATCAGTGTATGTGTCTTGAATGAGAAGTAAGTTGATGTGTTTATTTTGTTTATTTTTGGTTAAATATGAAGGAAACACCTGAAAATTATATTTAAATTTCTGTAGCCGGTATACATTAATAGAGAGGCTGTTTTGAGCTTCAAACCTAGGAATCTGGCGTACTGTCATTGGAAATTGGATACCTTTTAAATTAAGCACATCCTTTGGGTTTGGGTATGATGACGTCCTGTCAGAATGCTTGTCAACAGGATACAAGGCGGATACAGCCGCCCATGCAAAACACATGTCATCAGGATTTTTGACGTTGATACATGCCTGCTTGTTAGCAATTGGTTTTGGAAGCTCGATATGACCAGAGAGAGGATACAGAAAATGCTTAGATACGGGTCTGGTACAAATTAGCTCTATTTTCTACGGTAGAAAACTGATAATGCGCCCCATCCATTTTTGGATGCATCAGAAAATACTTCCAATTGATAAGAGTCTATTTTGATAAAGTTTTTGGCATTGGGAATATTCTTTAACCACCAATTAAAATCTTGATTGAGGTTAGACGATAACTCCATGATCGAATATGAGAATATATGCGGCCGACTACTAGAAAATACTGTTTTCTCAAAAGAATAAAGAAGAATGTTAAGCTTTCTCTGTCTTGCCCAGTTCATTGTTAAATATGTATGCTTCACGATCACTAAGGTAAAATAGTATAGCTTGAAACATCCCCTATGGCATTTATTGTACAAGTCTACGTTTATCAAAAAAGGCCTACTACTGATCCACTCACCCTATATATTTCATTAAATTCTTACAGCCAGATTCTCCAACGCTAGTCCGAGCTAATTTGATGACCAAAAGTTTTAAACTGATAAATGTAAGAATAAGACAACTAAGTTTTATACGGCGAGTTTATATATGACCTTTTTTTTGTAAATTTGTTTAAAAAAAGGATACTTTTAGCAAGTAATTTCGCTAATATTGGTACTAAATTCATAACAGCAACCCGTTCCAAGATGAAAATCATTTGAAAATCAAGCAAATCGCCGAAATATTCCAATAATTCCTAAGTTTTTAATGATTACTTGATTACTTGATTGATATATGAGCTTTTTTTGGCAAATTTGTTTAAAAAAAGGATACTTTTAGCAAGTAATTTCGCTAATATTGGTACTAAATTCATAACAGCAACCCGTTCCAAGATGAAAATCATTTGGAAATCAAGCAAATCGCTGAAATATCCCAATAATTCCTAAGTTTTTAATGATTACTTATTAACAGCGACAGGACAAAAACCTGAGCGACTAGAAGATCCGAATCTGAACGTTGTGTATATTTTTATATGTGTTTGGTTAATGGTGAAATACATTTCATACATACATGAACGTCATGTCCTTGATAGGGCAATATTCCTGCGATCAGTACTTTTTCCAAAGATATATTTAGGCTTGATATAAAAGGTATGCATATTTCTACAGTATCCGTAGTCAACTCCAATGTTCTTTTACTTAAACCAGTTAATAAACAATCGTTGTATATATAGTAAAATCTATATAGGGGCTTCCAATCTTCAAAAGCCAGCTTGCATATACTTAAATTTCTAAATCTATATAAACACTGGCAAATATAACACTTAAACATTGTTAAAAATATATTTTTTAATTTGTGAACAGAAAAATCAATCTTACCAGCGGTTCTGCAATTGCTAAACTACTCCCGAAATTAAAATACAACAGTAAATCGTAGGCCAAAAAAAAAAATTCTTTAAATTTTACGATCTAATTTTACTCAAACTACAATCAAAATACTATAGTGCTATGATGTATCTAACTGTATTTATTCCATTAATCGGATGTTCAGGTGGGGTTAAAACGAAATGTTTGGGCAGAGATATCCGGTGGTGAGGAATTTTCTATACTACACTACTAACGTTTAAATATATTTTTTTAATTTGTAAACAGAAAAATCAATATGTTACCAGTGGTTCAGCAATTGCTAAACTACCCCCGAAATTAAAATACAACAGTAAATCGTAGGCCAAAAAAAAATATTCTTCAAATTTTACGATCTATACAAAATAATGTGCATCTTACCAAATGAAAAATAAGTACGAGTAACAAGTACTCTTATAATATGATTTTACTCAAACTACAATCAAAAATACTATAGTGCTATGATGTATCTAGCTATATTTATACCATTAAACGGATATTCAGGTGGGGTTAAAATGAAATGTTTGGGTAGAGGTATCAGGTGGTGGAGAATTTTCTATACTACACTACTAACGTTTAAATATATTTTTTAATTTGTAAACAGAAAAATCAATATCTTACCAGTGGTTCTGCAATTGCTAAACTACCCCCGAAATTAAAATACAACAATAAATCGTAAGTAAAAAAAAATATTCCTTAAATTTTACAATCTAAACAAAATAATGTGCATCTTACCAAATGAAAAATAAGTAAGAGTAACAAGTACTATTATAATATGATTTGACTCAAACTACAATCAAAATACTATAGTGCTATGATGTATCTAGCTGTATTTATACCATCAAACGGATGTTCAGGTGGGGTTAAAACGAAATGTTTGAGCTGAGCTATCAGGTGGTGGGGGGATTTTTCTTTCCTTATAGTTTAATAAATTATTAAAAAATTAAGTTATTAATAAATTTTTCTTTTCTTATAGTTTAATAAATTTTTATAGTATATAAATATATACTAAGTGGACCTCTTCGTCGGCCCACGCAATAACCCGCTTATTAAAAATTTCGTCATCCCAAATTACTTGGAATTCCGGTGGTTTAGGCTCTGGAGGACAATTCTCACAGAACATGAGAGCATACTGAAAAGATAAAATTAAATCGAATTATATGGTGAGGGTACAAAACGTTGATTACAACTTACAAATTCTCCTGGGTATATGTCCCCAACAATATCCTCTATGAACCCGACTATTCTTGGAAGTAAAGCTATATAACATAAGAAACTAACTATAACCCAATAAAAACCAAAGACTTGTGCAAAACTTACCCTCTGTCATTGTAATTATATTATTTGAACTGTACTGTTTAACTAATAAAATAATTTTTTAATTTGGTCGCTTTTTATAGGTTTAAATATCTTTTAGTTTCCCCACCTACCATTTGCTCAGTTAATAGTAAAAATGTTATTTGATATCCCTATTAAAATAAAAATCATGCGCACTGCCCTTTCTATTTATGCGTATTTTTCCCTAAACTAGTATGTTAAACTTCTTTTTTTTGCTTGCATAGTAATAATGGCATTATTTAGAATTTTGGAAATACTGCATGTTATAGGGTGCAGTGGAGGATAGGGTACGTCATCGATAAAATGCAATCGTTTATTGCAAAAAGCTTGTAATAGCCATAATAATGTTAATATAATAAATGTTTTTCTTGTATATTCCCATGATTTTAGTAACTAATTGTTTTCAGCCTATATCGAGGTGACTAAGCTGTTTTGGGGGTGGCTAGGGGGATTACAGCCTCTAACAACCCCCCAAAATAATAATAATAGCGATGTCAGTGAGCATTCAATTTTTACAAATATGCTTCATTAAAAACAAGTATTGAAATATACCTGAGTATTTTTTCTTAGGCGATCTGTTCGATTAATAATTTTGACTTTATTATTATTAATTATGACTTACCTTTAAGCTTTTTTTTCATAGCATCTATGTTCCAGAACCATTATAATTGTGTTTACATTTCAGCTCACGACCAGTACTTTTTTGGACTTTTTGGTTTGAGATCATTCTGAATATTAATTCGAATATTTAAAAGTCGAAATTATATTCAATAACCTTAGATTTACATGTCTAGTACCTCCTAGAGCATTTTTTTCTGAACTTTTTACCTGTTTTTATTATTTTAGGGAGTTTATGGTAGGGTAATTTTTAGGGCAAATCGATTATTGTAGATTCGTTTACGAGTAATATAATGATTACTTTAAGTTTCTAAAACTTCAACGGAGGAAGTAAAACAGTACTACCTTTTTTTTGGAAATGCTATTGATAATACCATGTTAGGAGCGACCACATAACTTTTTCATCTTTTTTCAAAATAATCGTATTAAGAAAAGCCCCGAATTCTTGATCAGTTCTATATATATATATATATATATATATATATATATATATATATATATATATATATATATATATATATATATATATATATATATATATATATATATTTATAGCCTGAGGGTGAGGGTCGTTTTAAGAACATTGGCTTTTTTTTTTGACATATCATCTTAATAATTTCAAGTACCTAAATAACGAATCACTAAATAGGGTAAATAGTGTAGAATAATGTCGGTTAAAAATATGATTTGTCGGACAAAATCAAGAAAACCCGATTTTTACCCCCTAAATACGCTCCTGAATGATCCTTTCGGTATTCATTTTACGGTATCCCTTTATAAGATTGGGTTGAAAAATTGATGAAAAAATAGATAGGAAAAAATACAGAGTGATTCAAATGTATCGATGTCTAGGGCACAAAAAGTAAAAAATCGAAATTTAATCGGCGATTGCTCCCTTCCTATAGAGAATGAAGAAATTAAAAAATATGGATAACGAAGGGATTAACGAAGTCTTTCCGATGACGTATATGGAATTTTAATTTGACCCATTTTGGCTCCACAAAAAAACTAAAAACCGCGAAATATTTGAGTCAAAAATCTAAATTTCTAGTTTTTTCAAATATTTCCATTTTCCTGTGATTTTAGGTTTAGGTATGTGTATTGCAAAAAAGTATTTGTGATTTTAAAGTTTCCCTTGTAAATCCGTTTTTAGATCTGGCGTTTTGTTTTCGAGTTATTAGGTAACAAAGAGGGGTCTGGAAATGGCATTTTTTGACCTAAAAAATTCAAAAGAATTACTTGCCATTTTCTGATCCTCACCAGTTTCAGTGGAGTTCTAAAGCTCCGGGTTCCCTACAACCTCCGAAAATTTACATCGATTTAATTCACTTTTGCGACCTCTACCCGATTTCAAAGGAAATCGAGGAAATTTCGACTTTGACGTTTAATAGCTCCAAAACGAAACATCCTGTATAACTGAATTTTTTACCGAAGCTAGTTGAACTATTCCTCTATCAACCCAAAAAATTCTATTTCTCTCCCTCTGACTGTTTTCGAGAAAATCAAACCTGTTCGACTTTAGGTTAAGCTTTACGTTAACATGTAGATTTTTGCTGATCTCCTGGCGTCACTTTTCAAGAACAAATGTGATTACTTTTTAAATTATAATAAATTATACCGAACAGTAAACATTTTTGTAGCTAAATTATCCTAGTAATTTTCTTCAAAATATTTTTTTTTTTTGGGTTTGTAATGACTTCCTTAAACGATGTAGTAACAAAAAAAATAGGTGCGTATTCCTTATTGATTTAAAACTCGATGCTTGAGTAGAATATTGTATTATTAGCAAATATTGCATCCCTTGTGTCGATCTTAAAATCAATTATAAAACACAATAAAACATTTCTACTAGAAGAACGGGAATAATACTATGTACATTAATTCCGCGCTATTCTTATAACTTTATTTTGTATTTCCTATTGTTTGCACATATATTTTCTACGTTTTTTTTACTTTTCAGGGGCTTCTATGTAGTATTCATTTTAGCGATAAAAGGTGCGGGAAAATACTTTTCCTTTGGGAATAAAGTTGGAGTTAAATAGGGTGCGCCCCCGCGATATTGTATGAAATAACAAATATCGCAGGGTTACTCCCTATTTTAAAATCAAAATATATTTATGGGGGAATTTGAGCTTAACGCTGGAGAAATTTTGTGCTTGCAAACTTAAACATGCAAAAAATGTGTATCCTTTTTCCCCTAAAAAGAAATGTATTTTTCAAATTGTCATTGCATATACTTGTAAAATAATAAATTTAACTAGGTACACGTGCTTCTTTGTTTCAGCATTAAACCTATAATTATTCCAATTTATGACATTTAATAGATTTATGTGGCATGTACTCGACAACAAAGTATTCAAATATCGCTAATTATAGGGTAATTATCCTTTCAGCTTTATAGTTAAATATTTTTGTAAATGGCCTTATTAGTTTTACATTTTGCACTCATTACTATTATTCAGGAACAGATAAGAAAGCACTTTGTATTTATCTTTTTAAACAGGCACTATATTTTAGCGAAATAGCTTAACGTTTTAAAGCTAATTACTACTACAATATAATAATATCCTTTGTTCAGTTAACAGTAATAATAGACTCTAGTTAAAAACTAAAAATTACGCGCTCTCGATTTACGCATATTTTTTCTAAACTGGTCTGCTAAACTTCTTTTTTTTGTCTGTGCAGTAATAATGGATTTACTTCTCCTTGTAAAAACACAACGCGTTATAGTGTGCTATTGGTGTTATAGAGTGTTTACGCCCGCGGGTTATACATCACATTGTAGGCATAGGCATCTTCGTTGTACTGGGTGTCAAAAATGGTTCCAAAAAATTTCTCTCTATAAAAAACATAAATGCCCGTTTTTATATAGACAACTTTATATTCAAATTAAAAAGGGGGATGCTATTCACATATAAAACACATATCTTCCTAATACCAACAAATTGCGTTCATTGTACTATTAGTATTAAGTTCTCAGAAGTTCTACAGATGCAGCAAAACAATGATGGAGTGCCACCTTTTTGGGGATGTTACCAAGAATATTTGCAGTTTAAGCTTGCAGGTATGTTTGAATAGTTATATATTTTATAATTTTAGGGATTTCTATGAACCTGTACCGACCAATTATTGAGAGAAGGGACCCTGTAATTTGAATCATAGCTATTTTTTAGAAAATTTTGGTGAAAGTTATCGTTACACTAATAGGGTTGCCCCCTAGTTTTTAAACCATTTTAACCATTTTAATTGTGGGGAGGGGACTACTCTTCCTACAGGATTAAATTTGGGCAATCTTTATATGTATGAGGGATGAAAGGGATAAACCAGCCCTTATTTTAACATGGAGAAATTTTGTGCTTGCAAACTCAACCACGCAAAAAATTTGTATCCTTTTTTACCACAAAAAACAAGAAAGGTATTTTTTCAAATTTGTAATTGCATATACGCAGATGACTTGCAATAAATTTAGCTACAACAGATTCTATACTATAATTATTATAGTATCACTACAATCATCAGATATCCATATCGTTAAGATCATCCATGTATCCGTCCATCCGCCCGTCCGTCCATCCGCCCGTCGCCCGTCCGTCCGTCCGCCCGTCGCCCGTCCGTCCGCCCGTCCACCTGTAAACGTTCTCACCCCCACAACCCCATGAGCGAATGTATACACCTGTAATTTGAATCATAGCTATTTTCACCAAAAAATTTTGGTGAAAGTTATCGATACACCAATAGGTGCGCCGCGAATATGTTACATATATTCCATTATTTTTCGCCCCCCTTTAAGTTGTCAATTTACCACAAAACAGGGCTGTAATTTATAGTTTTTAATAGCCCTGTAAATAATCAATTTTATCGTGTCATCTACCTGTGTTTTATTTCCTCGAGTCGCGCCGGAATGTGAATGATTGCTATTATTATATATTATATTTACATCTTTGCTTTGCCCGAGCCTCCGTTGCAGGTTTTTAAATGCAGGCTGTTATTAAACATGTTTAACTTAATATCGCGAAAATGTAAATAACCTTGTAGGCAAAAAACGGTGAACTTGTTAGAGATCGCTTAAGCATGCATGCTCTGATGTTACGTAAAACGCAGCCATCTTGACCTCGGTTACAGTCCGTTGTAAAATAGCCTCGTCGAGATTGAAAAAATTTCGCTGTCATGCTGCTGGAACGCTTGATCCGGTATACCCTTGATGGAGGCTGGCTTCTGAGATCCTCCATCCCCGTATGCATACGCTAATGTATTTAGGTCATTGACCCTACCCATCCGATTGCTGCCGAGTCTTCTTCCCGAGGTCGATCGACCCTGCCTTTGTCTCGAATTCTGCCTAAGGGAAAAGTGACCACGCCCTAAAATGGCACCAAAAATGCAGATTGAACCTTCATTAGAAATAACATAGGGTTTTGGTCCAGCTTCCCTGTAGAGACAACTACTGCCGTTTAATGGGTTAGGCGCGTTTTCGAGACACGAATATGTAATTACTGCTAAAGCCCCACAACACTGCAATGCACCGGTCATTGTCAATGATCTTTGCGTAGTAAGATATACATCACCCCGCATATTCTAATTTTATAATTCGTATATCACATTATTGACAATATGCCAGAAAGATTGTATCATCATTGGAAAAATAACTAGCGGGCTAAATACTGACACGAAGCAAGGCCAGCGCAACAATCGTTTAGACGAGTTTCGATGTATAAATATATAATAAAACTAGCCAGTAGATAAATTATTTAACCACAGTATATAACGATATTGAACAACTTTATATACGAAATTAGTTAATAATATTAAACAGGCTACTGCTAGGAATACAAGGAGACTAGAAATACTACTCATATTTTCGGATAAAGATGGGGTTAGTGTAGAATTAGTACTAGCTCAGAGTTTCGGTTAAAGATGGGGTTAGGGTGGAATTAGTACTAGGAAAAGATGTTTCGACTGATGTAAAAGCTTTTCAAAAATCTCGACTAAGATCATCGCTAGAGGTCTTAATGGCTAAATGCGTCTTTCATATTAGTAACGGCAAGAAGGGAAGGATTCCGAATGTTGGAGAGAGACAAACTCGTTTGAATATGTAATAAAACTAGTAATTAGAAAAATTATGTATTTAACCACATTATATCGATATGTAGCAAACGTATATACAAAATTAGTGAATAATGTTAAACAGGGTACAGCTAGGAATACAAGCAAACTAGAAATACTGTTCAGAGTTTCGGTTAAAGGTGGGGTTAGGGCAGAATTAGTACTAGGAAAGGATGTTTCGACTGATGTAAAAACTTTTCGAAAATCTCAACTAAGATCATCGCTAGAGGTCTGAATGGCTAAAAATGCGTCTTTCATATTAGTAACGGTAAGAAGGGAGGGACTCCGAATGTTGGAAAGAGAGAGAGAGACTCGTTTAAATCGTATGGAAAGAAATCGAAAACTATTAAATATATACTGTTTAAGTACGAAAATACCAGTTTATGTATAGTCGGGCTAGTCAAAACGTAGAAAGAGATAGAAAAATATAGACAAAAATATTAGGGAATACGTACAAGATATAAGAATATAGCGCAATGTTTTCAAAGAGAAGTAGTTGCCACGAAAATATATGTTAGCGAGCACAGGAAAATCGACAGGAGGATGATGCAAGTAGTTAATATTCCAAATATCACAATATATCGATATTTAGCAAACTTATATACGAAATTAGTTAATAATATTAAACAGGATACTCCCAGGAATACAAGGAGACTAGAAATACTGTTCAAAGTTTCGAAAATTCCCATCAAAAGAGGCCGAAATCGAATATGGGGATTTGCCCAATAACGACCATGATGATGATGATGATGATGACGATGTTTTTGTAGAAGAAAAATCCATACCGCAATTAAAAGAGGATCTAGAAACCGCTTAGAAAATATTGCTGCATTTCCCAACTTCATCAATCAATATCCTAAAATTGCTCGAGAATACATATCAAAATATTGGAGAGAGATTCAGATTATATTGATCTAACACAGGGTCTTAAGCACGATATCTAAACTGACGCATGGAAACTGGGAGATTTACGGGTTGATTTTTTGAAAAATGACGATATTCAAGTATGCGATATTGAATACCGAGGAACTCAAGGGCTCTACGATCTTGTGTTTTTTAAAAAACCTATTTATCATAAAAAGGAAGATGAGGAACAATACAAAGATATTCTTTTACGAACAAACCTTTATCAGAAGGATAGTGGGCAGTTAAAAGGAAGTAGATCTGACAAATATAAAAATATTTTTAAACCATTACTCTCAGTATCGGCAGAAGTTTCGAAACTTAGAACGAAATCAGCGAAAACACCACCAAGTACAACAAGAATCTCAACAAGGTCGAAGCCATCGTCGTCAAAATTGGGTCTAGCGTTAATGGAGTACAACGAAAAACCCAAAGAATTTGTGTACTATGACAACGTAAATGAGCTGGCTGAAAGGTTAAAAAAGCTATAAGCTTCCAATCAGGTTGGTAACAATAATAACATGAACGAGATTTCATTTTGCAGGAATTGGACCAACTTGGAGTAATTGAATTCTATAAATAAGAATGTATATTTGATTCGTAAATCTTATTACATGCTGTAATCTACGAGGACGAAGAAGGGAGAGGTGTAGACTAAATTTGTAATCTAAATAGCAGAGCGTATAAGAAATGGTTAGTATACCGCTGACCGGCAGACAATTAACATGGCAGAAATATTAAAAATTATTCTTGCCAACACTGAAGAAGTATTTAGTAGAAACCTGTATTGTGGGGCCTGTTTACCTTCAACTTTAATGGTTTGGGAACTTGCTAAAAAATATAATGTACATGTAGAACCTAAATGCGGAAAGCTTTTCTATGGGGAAATAGGAGGCATCACTCATTTTTGGAACGTCTTTGAAGGAGAAATTTACGATCCCACCAGCAAAGTTATAAAACATATAATGCCATCTGTGGACCTGACGAAGTATGTGTACAAAGAAGAGCCTAGTATAGACACAGATATGGAGACAGCAGTCATGTTGGATATTTTTAATCAGTTCCAGAGAACAAACACAACACGCCTATACTTTTCCAACGCTCCAGATAAACTTAAAACTCTTAGAAAAATTATCCATAGAAATGTAGCTAGATGTATGAAATAAAAAGTTTGTATTCTCTGTATTTATGTGTTATTTTATTAACCTGTTTGTGGACAACCAGCACACCAATAAGCAAAGCTGCTAGAAACAGGGTTTATTGGATATCTGAAAGACGGCAGTAACGTTCTATTGGGGTTCGGATAGTGTCCGATTGTCATCAATGACAAAACTGTCATCGAGGCATTAGTTACACAAATTCAGACATGCTAAACACCTATATGGTTCCTAAATCTTAGCGCACACATTAATCTACGAGGATGCCGGTCTTATACGTAAACGCATGCAAGGGCATGAAGAGGAGAATGGCACAGGCGAAATTTGTAACTTAAGTACGACAACGTCGTGTTACGTTTGTGTTATGGTTGTGTGACGTTTGTCTTAGTATTGTGTAGGTATTTTGCGCCGTGTTGACGTTGTGTAGGCGTAGTGTAGACGTTGTGTCGACGTTGTGTGGGCGTAGTGTGGCCGTTGTGTACAAATAAAGGCATTAACATCCGCTAGCAACCCCAATTAGTACTGCACACGTCATAGCGATAAAGATGGCAAGTCGTACAATTAAATTAAAACTGGCTTCAATGACTGGTGAAAACGTGTTTGGTTTTCGTACAGATGGGTCAAAGTGGTTTACTGGAAACACGCTGGTGGAATTTGACGACAACATTTTATTGATTAAGAATGAAAAATATCCCCCATCAGACGGGCTGTTACAGCTATTAGACGAAAAGAAACCAGAAGAATATACAGAGAACGAGTTAGCGGATTACTGACCAGCGCCCATCGGTGTGGATTCTATCGAAACGCACACACCAGTTCAAGCGGTAGTTTGAAATATAAACACATTGTATCAAAACTATTTCCGCCTCAGAGAAGTTGTATATCTAATTTAAAGAATTTTCCAACAGTCTAGACCTAATGGTGAAATTGTTGCCATTGTCGGTGATACAATTTACTTTTTTGAATATGGAACCTTTAAATTAATAGGCTCGGAAAAATATTGATATGCTTGCTAGAGGAGGTGATAAAACTATAATTTCTGCAGCAGTTAACACTAATAAGAGACGAACCTATTTGTTTATAAATAAATTTGAGGTGTGGGGCATGGATGAATGTAGCTTTAGGCCTAAAGAAACACGCCTAATATCAGAACTTTTTAATGGCGTTCCTGCTCGAGTAGATGGTGTATTTCGATACACAAATGGTCGTCTATGCTTCCTTCAAAACGGCATGTATTTCGAATATAATGAATTTACCAATAACCTCGCTAGTTCAGGAAAGATGAATCTTAATTTCTTTGGTAGTAAATGTCCTAATCTAGGACTTTTAGAACAACTCAAAGATTTACTGAGTGATATAACATATAACGTAAAATTATAGATCTTAATAAATAACTATTTATACCTTATGACTTTTCTTCACCTACATGCTTAAGAACCCCAATAGCCTGCCTCCTATCAAGAAAACCCACAGGGTCTAAAGAGATTCTTATAAGCCTTTTGCCAGCAAATTAAGAAGTGAGCTATAGAGGCCCGTATAAGTTTTGGTCTCATTTTACGTCTAAGTGTGTTAATAAACATATGGGAGACCAACGCAATTAGTGGTTGGCTGTTTTTCGCTGCTAACGCTTCAAATGAACAATAATTGTTACAAGATAATTGTCTGCTCAGGTTTGTTCAGGCTTGTTTGATTGGGTTTGCTCAGCTTTGTTCAGGTCTGTTTGCTTGGGTTTGATTGGGTTTGATTGGGTTTGCTCCAGTTTGCTTGGGTTTGCGCGTTTTAAGGTTAGCTCAGGTCGCGCGCGCGACCTGAGCTAACCTTAAAATGCGCAAACTGGAGCAAACTGGAGCAAACCTGAGCAAACCCAATCAAACCCAATCAAACCCAATCAAACCCAATCAAACCCAATCACACCCAAGCAAACAGACCTGAACAAAGCTGAGCAAACCCAATCAAACAAGCCTTTCTGACTTCTAGCTAACACCAAAATTTTAATTCTTCAACACTTATCGTTTAAGCGCTAGCCGTAATTTAGTTATTTATTTAACTTCTTACATTTCTATGCTCCTTATACCTTAAACACCTTTGTACCCCTCTAGCGCCTAAACGGCATAACGGATTTCGATGAAATTTGGGGTATGTATTTTATTACTCCTACCCTTAGTCCCTATCGAAGCAAACAAATTTTAAGGCCCTTTTGGTCAGCGCCCGAGTAATTGTCTAAAGGGCCTTGCTCTTTTTGGGGGTTTTTAAGCCTATATATCTAATGGTCTTTATGCCTTCCATCTAACGCCAAAATTTTCATATAAGCGATAGCTCACAAACGAGCTGATCGATTGACTTCGGGTTTTTCCAAACGATTTGTTAGGTCACATATTATTAATATTACATATTATATTAATATAATTAGGTCAAATATTAATTTTGATGTTTGATAAGTGACAAGTGACAGTTGATATATCTTAAATGAACGGCGATAGCTGCCTTGCTTTTACACATGCCTTATAAGGTTATTTTGAACATATGACGTATGCTAATTTTTATTTTGGTGTTTAACAAGGGCCTGGTGGTAGTTGACATATCTTAAATGACTGGTGATTGTTGTCATACTTTTATACATGACTTATAAGACCATTTTGAACACGTTGCGTATATTAAATATCTACTTGCAACCGCTGGTCTTTCTAGCTGCAAGTCTGTATCCCATCAGCACAAGCCCAAGTAGTTGATGCCCAAGTAGTTAATGTATAAGTAGTTAAAGCTCAAAGTAGTTAAGGCCACAAGTAGTTAAGACCAAAGTAGCTAACGCCCCAGAGTGTGACAGTTGACGTATGACGTATGATAGATGACGTTTGACAGTTGACAGATGACAGATGACAGATGACAGTTGACATATGACAGATGACAGAAGCGCGCGTAGCTAGATGCGCGCGCGATCGCGCATGCGCAGTAGGGCTCGGTTCGGTTAGCGTTGAACATACCATCTCCCCCTACTCACAGTATCCCGAAAATGGAGTACAATATAACTGTAATAGTTCAAGCGGATGTGAAGATATCACTACAGGATTATTTTACAAAGGTAACGTTAGAGAACAATGAAATGATACTACCCAAGAATGGATATATTATTCCATTCCGCAAATGTATTTGCGGAATGGAGTAATATGTCCAAGCTTGGAAGGTATCCAAGGTTACAGTAAGGACACCGGCGCCGGGATCTCCGAAGCAGATTTGCCAAATGAGTACGGCTCGAATTAAACGAACGATTTTTCTGCATAATCTAAACAAGGATGGGGTATAAATGTGGCAACACACGTTTATTATAGGTTTTATTGCGTTTGGTAGTAAGTATACGGAGAGCATTCTGGGATGTATTTCAATAAATCCAGAAGATAAACTTAATTGAGTCGGGTTTCAAGCAAATCGTTTATATTTCTGTTTCTATATTATGTGAGTGTTTGTATGAATGTATACAGGGTGTCCGAAAAGTCTTAGTATGTGTAAGTATCTTTGCTATTGTCACGCTAGGGGTCGTCTGGGTTGATAAAATAGGCTGCGGTTTACCAAAACACTTATATTGATACCAGGTACAAGCACAATAATACACTTACGTCACTAAGTTGGGTAGCGTAGGGGGCAGCTTCTATAGGAGTACTCGGTCAGCCTAAAGGGCTGGCGCTAATTGTACCGTTCGTGCGGCACCACAGTGACGCCTTCCCCGTCGGGACACGACGCCCTCCTTTGCATCTCGCTGGTACGCTTTTTATATGAACCCCTCAAGAACAGTTTATACTAACAGTTCAAACTGGTCAGGGTTCATAAAATAAAGGCGAGGCCAGCGATATGCAATCGCAGCACGTAGAGTGGTTTCCGAAATGTTAAATAAATAATATGAAAAATGTATAGAAATTTGGAAAAAATGATGAATATCTGGGGAAATATGACATTTCCCCCGCGCCTGTAAAAGCTAGCCCCTAGCTTAAAAAATTTACACAATACATATATACAAAATATCACATATTTACAAAATACAAATATACAAAACGGTGATAAACAAAATATACAATAAACAAACATAAATACAATATTAATAAACAAACAATTGGAGCTCGCAGGCTCGGTACACTCCGTATTTATTTGGGTGAAATGAGGAATGGTAAAACTAGCTTAAAAATGAAGAATAAAAATGGTTACTGTCCTGGTAGTCTGGTTCACATTTACACACTTTCTTTACAAAGTTCTATTATTAGGGAGTTCCAACACGTTACTGATCGAATAGCCTACACACCGACAAAACCCGACACATCCTAGGCGTTGAGGCTCCTTGTCATCTGCTTCTTGCTCAGACGCAGCGGTCACGGTTCCTGTGTCCTGGGGGTGGGATCGGCTAGTTTTGTTGCCGACTCCCAGTGCAGCAGGGGTCTCCCTCCTCCAAAGAGTTCGGCCACCCGGACTTTGGGTGCCGTTGAGTGCCGTTACTAAGCCGTGATTGACGGGAACTTTGCAGGGCTAATCCTAAGGGTAGTTGTGATCAACCAGTGTCGTCACGGCTCGTTGTGCAGAAGTTCGGCGTTTGTGAGGGAAGACCAGGCTGGCGAGCCATGGTGGACCGTGCGTGGCTGATGCATGACGCTGGCTCTGTGGATGCGAGCGGCGACTGGCCTTTGGGTTTTTGGTGTGTTTTGTGGCTCTCGATCCAGGTCGTGTGGTCTCCCAATGGTACATGGAAAAAAAAGACTACCGGCAGTTAAAAGGAAAAAAAACAGTTTATAAATAATGAAAAATAATGAAAACCTACATGATACTATGATGTTTAAGTAAAAGTAGACACACTAAGAACATTCACCCGGTTTTTACATACGACTTCTATTGGTATCTAAGTATTACTCTCTTTGAGACAGTGAGACATACGTCTCTAATTCATCAGGGGGAAAACAAAATTATACACATTTACATAACAATTTAAAACCCAAATATAGCGTAATCACATCATCAAATATTTACCATATTTACCATCCTATTTATTCATCAATAAAGTCACATAAACTTCAAATACGACTTGCATATAACTCTTAATATTTCGCATAAGTCACATAAACTTCAAATACTACTTGCATAAAACTCTTAATATTTCGCATAGGCAGACATTCAACCCTATATGAAGGTCATCTTCCATGTCTCCCTATACTCACATAATGACTCTTAGTCATTACGGTACACATACCACCATCGAGTAGGCGAACATTCAACTCTATATGAAGGTCCTCTTCCATGTTCCCCTACTCGGAAAACATATTATGACATTTAGTCATAAATAAAATAAATAATCATATATATACATAACACATATCACCATCAAATAGGCGGACATTCAACTCCGTGTTCAAAGTCATCCTCCATGTCCCCCTATTTGGAAAACATATGACTTTCAGTCATATAAACAAATAAACACCCGATTACAAAATGCATATGGTAATCATTATTTTACGCTATATTTAAATTTAATTAATAATAATAATATTCGACTTTAAAGTATAAAAGAAGTTGGATTTATAAAAAAATTCTGACCCTGATTTATTTTTCAATGTCTCAGTCATAAAATACACCCTTGTTTTTGTTTAACTTATTTTCATTAGACACCGTATATTACAATTTAACTTTAACAACAATAACTGGGTGAATGGCATTATATAACAATTGTTTACTTTTCTGCTGATTAAATAAAATAATGAACTGTCTACCTTTACCTTCGTGATTTATTTATAGTAATGAACTTGATCAAATTTATACGTGATGATATGTTTGTTTATTAAAAACGCAAAACATTTAATAAAATAAAATAAATGGTATTCTAAATGATTGCACTGACAATCTAAAATTTACTACCGTAATTCATAAATAAGCATATAGTACAAATACGTAAAATATTCTTAAAATTTCCCAAGCATAAAACACTCAAACCAATACATTTTGGGTATACCCTCTTTCATACTAACACAAAACACACATTTAAATACTAACCATTTGTTTGTACCCAACTATAAAAACAAATTTGAAAACTTTATAATTATAATTTTTAAAATTGAATTCATAAAAAAATTGAAAAAATAAAATTCAGTCAAGAATAGCTTGTTCTTTCTTACCATCTTACCATACATCAATTCCCAAAATTCTTTTATCCAGTTGAGCTCCCTTATATATTTTTGAAATTAAATAGATTATTCTTGTTCTTAATTCTCAAGTCCCTTTTTAAAAGAAAAAGTACCTTACATTTAGCCCAGATTGTATGAATAAAGACCATGTATAAAATACTAAGTATCCCTTTCTTTGATTTCCCAAAAGGGTACTAGTTCCATTTTTTCCACAGCTTTTAAAACTTTTTGAAAAAAAAAATCCATTATTTTATTTTTTGGAAGGTCGTCCTATAAAATAAAAAAGAGATTAGTCAGAAAATAAAAAGTAAAAAATGAACATGCTCCTAAAAACAGGTATAAAGTTTTGTATTTGCTGCCCGTGGTCCTGGTTACCGGCAATGGCGGCTGCTCATTAAACATCAGAGGCGAAATATACATATGTACTGTTATTATATTAAGTATCAAACCTAAAAATGATAATAAAATATAAATATCTCTATGGCACCTTATAAAAATTGCGATAAAAAAAGGCAGTACAAATATACCTACAAGATAATAATAAAAAAAATATATTTAAAAAATTGGAAATCTTTATATTTGAATGGCGCTTAGATATGAAAATATGTTTATAAAAATAACGATACTATTTGTATAACACTTTGTTAATAATATTACATGCTTAATTGATAACATAACAAGCCCGTGAACCTTGTGTATTGAATTTCAAAATACACTTTAAGTTCATGAGCGACGACCTCAATGTCAAAACAAAATATTATATTTCATTGTCGCCAAATAAATTTAAAAATTTCCTTTTTAATCTCAGGGCCCTTAATTGTTGCTCGTTTGAAATAAAAATTTTTACGGGTAGTGTATTTGGTAAACCTAACGATGTGCCGTTATTAACAACCCTCAACTTCTCTTGCCTTTTTCGTTCTCTTTGAATCTTGTTAAGCTTCCTACGGGCCATAAAAATTAAATAAAAGGGATAGCAGGAATAAAAGGGTTGAGGGCAGTTTAGTGATTAACCCCAATATATAATAATTCTGGCCTCGCCAGCGTTAACGGGCACGAGGTGGAACTACTTCTATATTTAGCAGTCCATGTAATCTAGTCTCGCCAGCGTTAACGGGCACAAGACAGGAAAACAGTAGACGCTTTGAGGTGGGATTTATAGTAAACCTAGCCTCGCCAGCGTTAACGGGCACGAGGTGGGTTTTCCTATAGGTTCTGTTTGGATAATTTTAATCTCGCCAGCGTTAACGGGCACAAGACAAAATTATGTCAAACGTTTTTAGGGATAAGAATTGGGTAGGAAAATTATATAGACGTAAAAAGCACTGTAAAAATTCCCCTTAGAACCACTGTAAAATAAATACCCTTTAAAAACCAATGTAAAAAAATACCCTGAAAGAAAACACTGTAAAAACGCCCTTTAAAAAAAAATCACTGTAAAAAATAATTTGACAAAAAAAATGCACTGTAAAAACGCCCTGGAAAAAAACACTTTAAAAATGCACTGAAAAACACTAAAAATGACCTGAAAGAGACAGTAATAAGTTATAAAACACAAAAGGCCCTTGGCAAGTTAGGAAGAACTTACCAACGAGAACGAACCAGGCGCCTCCACCAAATGTCACGCTAGGGGTCGTCTGGGTTGATAAAATAGGCTGCGGTTTACCAAAACACTTATATTGATACCAGGTACAAGCACAATAATACACTTACGTCACTAAGTTGGGTAGCGTAGGGGGCAGCTTCTATAGGAGTACTCGGTCAGCCTAAAGGGCTGGCGCTAATTGTACCGTTCGTGCGGCACCACAGTGACGCCTCCCCCGTCGGGACACGACGCCCTCCTTTGCATCTCGCTGGTACGCTTTTTATATGAACCCCTCAAGAACAGTTTATACTAACAGTTCAAACTGGTCAGGGTTCATAAAATAAAGGCGAGGCCAGCGATATGCAATCGCAGCACGTAGAGTGGTTTCCGAAATGTTAAATAAATAATATGAAAAATGTATAGAAATTTGGAAACAATGATGAATATCTGGGGAAATATGACACTATTAGTACGAACATAAACTTAAGAGTCGGATTTCTAGCAAATCCTAAATAGATTACTGTTTCTTTGTATGTATGTGTACAGGGTGTCCGAAAAGTCTTTGTATGGGCAAATACCTTTGCTATTTGTACAAAGATAAACTTAATCGAATCGGATTTAAAGCAAATCGTATATAATTCCATTTCTATGTGTACGTATTTATATGTTTGTATACAAGCTGGCCAAAAAGTCTTGGTTTGAGCAAATACTCCTCTTATTACCAAGATAAACGTAATTAAATCGGATTTCAAGCAAATCGATTATATTTGTTTTTATATGTGTTGTATATATGTATACAGGGTGTCCAAAAAGTCTTAGTATGGGCAAATACTTCTACTAGTACCAAGATAAACTTAATTAAGTCGGATTTTAAGTAAATCGGCTATATTCCTATTTAAACGTGTGGGTGTTAGTGTGTATGTATACAGGGTATCCAAAAAGTGTTGGTATGGGCAAATGCTCCTATTAGTACTTAGATAAACTCAATTAAGTGTGATTTCAAGCAAATCGAATATATTTGTATTAATATGTGTTTATGTTTGTACGTGTGTATACAGGGTGTCTGAAAAGTCTTAGTATTTGCAAATCCTTTTATTAGCACCAAAATAAACTTAATTAAGTTGGATTTCAAGAAAATCGTCTATATTTGTATTTATATGTGTGGTTATTTGTATGTATGTATACAGGGTGTCCGAAAAGTATTTGTGTTTGCAAATATCCGTCTGAGGAGCGGAAGACCTTCAAAAAATTTCGCGTCTGGGGATCGGACGACCTTGAGGGCGTTTCTATGTGTAGGTGTTTGTATGTATGTAGCGATATGGTTGCAAAGGGCGGTCTATTCTGCATCATCAGTCCGAAGGAGTGTGATATCTTCCTTAATACCTGCTCTAGGAACACTAAATTTTCAGGGCATGACAATGATGATATTACCGACCTTATAGAGCCTCCTCGGGGGCGATTAGGCGGTCTACGCATCTAGTTAGATATCGGAGTGTTAAGTAGACAATGGTAAATATAGCCGTAAGTATGGTAAAATACCCTAAAATCCATTAATGGAGACGCGGCCCATTTGTCATTTAACGTGTGTTAGACTAACAGCTGTTTTCGTTGCGTCGTCTGCCATGTGTGGTGTTGTTTGGTCAAAGTTGTTGAATGATTTTCTGCGCTCAGGTATTTTAAAACTTTTTTGTAAATCACTCGACTTCTTGCTTTCATAAGAATGACTAAGCTAACGTTTAATGTCAAATTCAAAATTAAGTCAAGCTGAGGTTTATATAAAGAGAAACTTCATTTGTGAAATTTTGACATAGAAGCTGTTTACGCGATACGAAATGACCATAATGTTCCTTTCCATCTATTATCAAAGTTATAATAGATACATTTTTGTAAAATCGACATCAATATAATGTGATATATCGGAACAGTTTTGCAACAACAAATTTTAAGAACTTTGCTTGAAATCATCGGAGACAAATTTAGTCAGTAAATATGTTAGTCGCTACCTCGGTTTAACCAGCCATGTTCACTGTGGATTTGGTTAGGTTTCTATTTGGGATAGAGACCTGATCAAACCAAAAAGAACCCGATGTGATTTAGCAGTATTTGAAATTTGCGAATATTACTTCTAACGATGCAAAAATATCGTTTTCTAATTATATACCCCAATATTTTCATCATACTGCCAGCCATTTATGTAAAATCAATAGGGAGACTGCCAAATTAAAATTTCATGCCACCTTTCATGTCATATAAAAGTTAAACACTTTTATTATTTTTAACTTTTTATACTGTTACTTGGCTATGCTGCCCCTCAGTTGCTCCGCTAGTCATATTTAAGGACTTTCGCCACGCTTAGTTACCACTTCTTATAGTTATATCATTTTATCTAATAACAAGAAAAATAAAATCCGATTTGACAAAAACTACACAATACCGATTTACTACATTTGATATTTCATTTTTATACTAGACTGAAAGAACTAGAAAGAAAAATTCATGAACCAGCATAGACCGGTTGTAAAGTTAATTTTCTAAAGCTTTGTTTCTAGAAGAATCACACACTAGTCAGCGCCAACAAATTTAATTGTTCTTCATATCATTGTTTCCTAATTTAGGTACTTGCAATAGTTTTATTAATTCTAATTAGTTTGTCATGAACAGAACTATTATTTATACCTGCTGGAGGGTCCTCTGGATCCGCAGGTTCTTTAAAAAATAATTCGTAGTTCTCATTAACAATACGAGTCAGTTCAGCTGATGACGCACATACTTGATCTTTTCTTCGTTGCAGTCTGTCAGCCCTGTCATCAAGAAGCAACAAATTTTCTTTTTTATCATCTTTTCTTTCAAAAAGAGGTTGATTAGCCCAAGTATTAATTCCCACGATAAGGTTTGCAACATTCGCTTGAGCCTGCTTTACTCGGTCTGTTAATTGTTTAACTTCTGCGTATATTTGACTTACAATTTCGGGATCTGGAAGCAAAAGAAATAAATGGCTATTTAATAGCGACAGTTCTGGCTGTCCACTTACACAACCATTTAACAAATGATAAAGGGTTTAGTCAACAATTATTTTATACCGATGTATGGTAATTCGCATTTAATCGCATTACCTTTAGGGCGGTAAAATATGGCCGTAGTAGTACTTTATGTTTCAATTGTAAATCTCCTATTTATATCTTTAAATGGTGCCAAACTAGAAATAAATAAAAGAAGTAGCGAAGTATTGAATTAGTACTTGAATTGTCATAATTCAAACCAGAGTGTGCAAGAATTAAAATAGACGCTTTGCAGACTATGTTTAAATAGTATATTGTACAACGAGCATGGAATGACATGCATTTCCTACGAGTATGACGTTTGCAACAGGCGAGTGCTGCAAATCATACGAGTAGGAAATGGTCATTCCATGCGAGTTTTACACTATACTTTTTCTACAAATGTTACTGTTACATAAAACGGGATTAGTAATATTTTTCTCTTTAAGATGTCAAAAAATGTCAATCTGACATTCCAATTATAAAGATTTTGTATGTTAACGCCACCTTTGTAAAAATATACCGGTGCACAATGGGAATTTTGTAGTTGAATCACCATGGTGATTGAAGCACAATGAAAATGTGTGAAAAACAATGCACTAGTTCCGAAATTACTATTGAACATAAAATAAAGGTTTTTATTAACATTCGTAGAAAAATACATTTTACATTTGCACATTGATACGTCTGTATATACACCTCATTGTCGATACAGCAACTAGAAAAGTAGCGAATCTAATATAACCCCGCGATAGCAGATAATTTTTACAAACTCGTCGTCGATACAGTCGGCGGAGCGCTCAGATCATGGACGAAAAAGAAATAAGGATTACCGAATGAGTTGATATTACCAGAGAACATTGTTACACTGCAGCCACTTTGTAGTTCAGAAATCGACCCGAATAAGTAAACACGCTTCACTTTAACGGGTTGAGAGTAGAGAGGAATACTGAGTCTATATTTTTCTTTTTGTGCATGGTTCAGATCGACCGTTAGAGAATGAGAGAAAGAGAGAGTAAAGAAAACAGTATAATAACTGATTAAACTTGATTGGTAAGCCACGAAAATGCTAAACATCATTTATTATTTACTGCAATCATTTTGCTTACAAATAAAAATGGCTTAGGTTTGTTAATGCCATAATTTTGTTAAACCCACGGTCTTGATCAAGTTTTATTTTAAAAAGTTTTTGTGAAAAAGTTGGTCTAGATAGACAATGAATAAATTTTTACATGTGTACATATTGGTAATAATATTTAAGTTTAAATTTATTTCTTGCGAATAATCTCAGTTAGAACATATTTTTTGGCTTTTACGCAAAAATTACTAAATATATAACAATTAGACACAAGAAAGAAAAAATTCTATGTCGTTAGTATTGGAAGAACTATATCTGTTCCTACACAATACTTTAAACATTTGCTTATTAACGACAAAATCTAAAAATATCCAAATTTATATAGCAAAAATTGAAGTTAATAAAGTAGCTAGAAAAATGAAATCTTTTTAAAATACAGAATTGTAAAAAAACAAAAATTATCATAAAATGATTTAAAAAATTTACTTACACCTCAATCATGTTGACAATATATTGTTTCGGCCTTTTTGGGCCTCATCAGCCCAGGAATACAAACATGAATATGTCTAAAGTGTTGTGTAGGAACAGATATAGTTCTTCCAATACTAACGACATAGAATTTTTTCTTTGTTTTTTCTAATTGTTATATATTTAGTAATTTTTGCGGAAAAGCCAAAAAATCTGTTCTAATTGGTAATAATAAATTCAAAATCAATTTAAAACAAAGTCGAGTAGTGGGTTTTCAAAAGAAATTAGTTATTAAATTTTACCTAAAGTTGCTTAACCTATGCCGGTGCATAGTTTTAATTTTAATTTTTTTAACATATCGAAAAATATAAGACTTGTTGATACGGATTTCAATATTAAGAACGAAATCGATAGTTTTTACGCGGCGGCGCCGGCGCAAGATTATTCTTGGATCTAGTTTTAACGAATCAGATTAAGTTAAACAATTCTTTGTGTTTGCAGATACTAAATTAGGTTGGATTTTAGACAGCAAAATAGTTTATCCATATATACCCAATCTAAGCAATATAATAGAGAGTCAATGAAAATATCGCTCGTTTTATAAAAAGAGAAGAATGACGATTTTTTCAAGCACACTTCAAGAAAAATTTTCAAAGTAATAATGACGGTCGTTTTTTAGTCAAAATTCTATTTAACCAAAAGGTTGGTCAGTTAGGCAGTTCTAAACAAATTACGCTAGAATGTTTTAATTAATTAGAGCCACGACTCCTGAAAACTAAGAAACTTACGTAATAATATTGTTAGATTCAGGTCCCAAAACCGACATCATTGGTGGTACCGATACATGACATTACCCCGGGGGATACGGGAGACGCCATAAGTACTTGAAATCGCAAACTCGAAATCGCGACCTGGAACAAGCGAGCTGCTTCTTCAATTGGTTCTGAATTTTGTTTTTGGTTCTTTTAAAATCACATTTTTTTGTTGTATTTTAATAAATTTCATTATTGTTATTTATTGTTAACACGTAATAAAAAATGTTTAACGTTGTTGGCACGCTAAAAATTGCGTGTTATTACGCTATTATTGCCTTAATTATTAGGGTGTATTTTAGGCACTGAAGTGCATATATGTATTTTGTTTTAAAAATCAAGCAATTGCAATATGATGGTTTTATGTCTGAGTGCAAAAGTTCAAGGCGGCTCACACTAAAGTATCAGGCAACCGGCAATAGGCAATTGACGATAGGCAACAGGCTAGGAAAATTTCCAAACCTCTCACGTTCAAGCTATAATTATTATTACAGTAAAACTTGTCTATAAGGGCCACCATAAAATTAAGAATAATTGGCCTTTATAGAAGGGTGGCCAGTATTGCCAGGTAACAGTTATTATTTGTACAAAAAAGTAAACATTTACCCAGAGGGGTTTCTAAAGCCTAATAACATTTACATATCACAGTTTAATTATAACTAAAATAAAAATTCATTTGGAGATTTGTTTTTTATTTAATTAGGTGCATATTTACGTACATATAGCGAACAAACGTTTTTATAAAATATATACCTACCAAAAACATTATCTAAATCTAAGTACATATATGCATAAGTGTTAATAGTATAGGTACATATACAGGGTGGTGCAACCAAGATGGGGTGGACGATTGTGAGTAAACGGTGAGGAATTTCGAAATTTTTTTTTTTTGGATATTATAGATAGTCAAACCCGCTATGTTTTAAAATTATAGCCATAATACAGGGTGGTCCAAAAAACTCGTGGCGAACCAAACTTGTGTTTTTTTAAATGGGACACCCTGTATATAATTGTTCCAATTGATTCTCCTGTTCGTTACGATCATTTTGATATAGGGTTTATTGGGTCTAAAACTTATAGTAAGGGAATGGGACGCGGTTAAAGTTGAAAAAATGCTCAAAGTTCGGCCATTTTGAAAAAAAATTTGAAACAGGTATGGAAAAACCAAATATTCCATAAAACGTTACATATCCTTGAATACATTAATCGCTTGCAATTTGTTTAAAATTATTCACTGTTATACAGGGTGGTCAACTTTTGCAAATACGCCCTGGACTCATTTTTTTTAAATGGAACACCCTGTATATTTTATTTTCATCTTAAAGATAACATTGCTAGCTTTCAAAAAATACTATACATGATGCCTTTCTGACCAACAGTTTTTTAGTAAACCAGCCGTGAAACCAAGGTTTCTTCATTCTAATACGAGTTTACTGAATTTACGTTGTTTATTATTAAATATCTAATATTAGGGGGCCATGACACTATCATAAATGAAACAGGATTGACGAACTTGTCAAAGCTACTGCCACACAATCCATTATTTACAAGTTAAGTGTAGGTGGCCCAATAATTATGAGGTAAGAAGACTGAGACCCGAAACTTTTACATGTTTATTAGAGATATTTCAAAAAACAGAAAATATTGTTTTTAGGAAATGTAAAGTAATTAATAAACCAGTTATAAACAAAGATAATCAGTTATCAGTATTATTAATAGTTTAAAAAAATTAATTAAGCAAAAACAGAACATCTTTTAAAATTACTTCGGTATGTACTTACTTGTAAACCTAATTTAATATAAACAATTAACAATGCTCATATAAGGGGTTCAACTAAACCACCATCTTGCTGAAGGCACATTTCGAGTCTATCCATAAATGAAAGTTTCACTTTTCTCAAAGTCTGTTCTGAAACGTTGCGAAAACTGTTTCTTATTCTCGTCTTCATATCTTCCACAGTGGTTGGAACCTCTTTATACACTTCTTCTTTAACATGCCCCCATAGAAAAAATCTAGTGGTGTTAAGTCGGGTGGTCTGGCTGACCACTTACCTGGTCCACCTCGCCCAATCCAACGATCTGTCTTCCAATTTATCGACAAAATATCTTACATTCCTATGGCAATGCGGAGGCGCTCCATTATGTTCAAACCATAAGGAGCCCCTTACCATTAAACGTAAATCTTCAACCAATACTGGCAACTCGTTTCTCAAAAAATTTGTTTATAACTGGTTTATTAATTACTTTACGTTTCCTAAAAACAATATTTTCTGTTTTTTGAAATATCTCTAATAAACATGTAAAAGTTTCGGGTCCCAGTCTTCTTACCTCATAATTATTGGGCCACCTACACTTAACTTGTAAATAATGGATTGTACGGCAGTAGCTTTGGCAAGTTCGTCAATCCTGTTTCATTTATGATAGTGTCATGGCCTCCTAATATTGGATATTTAATAATAAACAACGTAAATTCAGTATAATCGTATTAGAATGAAGAAACCTTGGTTTCACGGCTAGTTTACTAAAAAACTGTTGGTCAGAAAGGCATCATGTATGGTATTTTTTGAAAGCTAGCAATGTTATCTTTAAGATGAAAATAAAATATACAGGGTGTTCCATTTAAAAAAAATGAGTCCAGGTCGTATTTGCAAAACTTGACCACCCTGTATAACAGTGAATAATTTTAAACAAATTGCAAGCGATTAATGTATTCAAGGATATGTAACGTTTTATGGAATATTTGGTTTTTCCATACCTGTTTCAAATTTTTTTTTAAAATGGCCGAACTGTGAGCATTTTTTAAACTTTAACCGCGTCCCATTCCCTTACTATAAGTTTTAGACCCAATAAACCTTATATCAAAATGATCGCAATGAACAGGAGAATCAACGGGAACAATTATATACAGGGTGTCCCATTTAAAAAAACACAAGTTTGGTTCGCCACGAGTTTTTCGGACCACCCTGTATTATGGCTATAATTTTAAAACATAGCGGGTTTGACTATCCATAATATACAAAAAAAAAATTTTCGAAATTCCTCACCGTTTACTCACAATCGTCCACCCCATCTTGGTTGCACCACCCTGTATGTAGTTACAACATTTATTTTTGGATACAAGATAATGTATTGTATAACAAATTTAATTTTATTCATGCATTTTATGTGTTTTTAAGAATTTTTAAAATACATTTCAATTTTTGTTTGCTTTAGGTTTTTTAATTTTGTTTTAAAAACTTCAGCTTCGCATTTTAGTAAAGTTTGAGAGACATCTATAGCTAGTTCACCATTGTTATTACACAGTAAATAATTTTGAACATCTCTTAATTTTGCACACACTTCACCCATATTCGTCAAAGTAGTTTTAGGATTTTCGCATTCCTCCGCGTCACTATTGATGTCAGAAGTTTGCTCTTCGTCATTATGAGCTAGTTCTTCAACAATTTCTGATATGCTAAAATTGGAACTCTCTGTAGGTGCGTCACTATCAATCAAAGCAAACTCTTTCAAACTCACAATTTTATTATTAATCGATCTAAGACCCAACTAAAAATATAATGTGAAGATAATCACCCTATAACCACTAATGCTATTTGAACCAGGTAAAAAATAATATTGTTGGGTATTTCCACCCTTAAAGTTTGCAGAATGTAATCATAAAATAATAAAATACAAATTATGCCAAAGAAATTCGGGCCAATATGAAAAGGTTGATTTACCTATAAACAGGTTATAAAAATTGAGGTACGTCTGGCCGTGGCTGTTTTATAAGGGTGTCCATTATCTAAGGGGTTTTATTTACGGGATTTCCTATAAAGTAGATTTTTGTTAGCTTGAACTGGCCGATAACACACAAAAAAATGTGATATAAAAGGGTGTCCGTTAACAAAAGTTTTACTGTATCTTAAATAAAATGTAACTTTTGCCCTTACCTGATTCTTCTAGTTCATTTGCAGTGGTTTTTAAGCTTTTTTTAGAATATCTCTCTTGGCGTGATCTACCCGGGTGTAGTCATATATGCATGGACATTTTTTCTATTTGCATAAATGCCACATTATATGCCGGGTTTGATCTGAATCTTTAGATATTTTATTAATTTCGGACGGTGGCATCTTGTCAAAATCAAAGCAACTCGCAACACAATTTACTTTACGATATCACTGGGCGACATATGCCTGAAATTAGCAATATCGCTGTTGATGTCGTTGATGTAATGTGAGAGGTTACATTTAAATGTCGTGAGTTGAGTGGAAACCTACACTCCCCGACAATAAATTCCGGACACAGATAATTTTAGTCAGGTTGATAGCCCTGTAACTTTTTTTTCGATTTTGGTAAAGTTTTCAGCAAAATGTAGACTTGTGTCTACCAATGTTAGCCTGAATTTTAGTTCTCAAAAAATATTGACGACTTGATCATTATACAGGGAGAAACCAAAGTTACTTTTTTACCCTTAATTTCTTAACGCCCTATGGAAAGATTGAGCGGTAAAATTTAGCTTCGTTATGTTTTGTTTTAAAGTGTGGCCCTTCCTTAATACAATGTTTTTTGGTTCACGGCATAACCTGCTTTTCAAGAGAAGATACAAATTTTTAAGAAAGTGTTGCAGTTTTTCTATTTTCCTTAACAATTCAGAACATTACATTACCTTATCGACTAGCCTTTGGTTGCGTAGTAACGTTAAGAGCTTTATTTACCAAAGTGTCACTATATACTGCCATTGCGGAATACACCCTTTAAAGTTTTTCGTTTAAAAAAATGAGACCAGCAAGATATTGCATTGAATGACGATGGTCGCAATATACGGTACATTGTGGAATTCTTAGGCAAAGCAAAAATTACTGTTCAAGATGCGATCAGTCGGTTTCATCACGCGTGGTGAATCAGGAAGACCACGTGTTTTCAGCGATTGGAGTAGCCCCCGCGTAGTCTAGATTTAAATGCAATTGAACACATGGGCGCACCCAGGATTTTTGTCTTGGGGATGGTTGAATAATGCAATTCGGTGCATTTCTTCAAATTAGTTGTGCACTTTTTTAATTTTTGTGTCTACGATGTTGGTCTGGGGGGGGGGGAGGCTGCAGCCCCCGGACCCCCGGGTGCGCTACTGATTGAAAACGTATGGGGTATGCTAGGTAGACGTATTCAATCGACACTTAGAAATATTGCAGCCCTTCTTGAAGAATGGGAAAATATTCCTCAAAAGCAATTCAAAACTGCATTGAAAACATGCCATGTCGCATGGTAGAAGTGATAAGAACACGAGGTGGCAATACGCGCTATTAATTTTTAGATATTTGTTTAGGCTAGTCGATAAGATAAAGTAATGTTCTGAATAATTTTATTGTTAATAAAATCGAAAACCTGCAACACTTTCTTTAAAAATTTGTATCTTCTCTTAAAAAGCAGTGACGTCAATAAAAAACATTGTGTTAAGAAAATGTCACACTTCAAAACAAAATATAATGAAGCTAAATTTTACCGCTCAACTTTTCCACAGAACAATAAGAAATTAAGGGTAAAAAATATCTTTGGTTTCTCCCTGTATAATGATCAAGCCATCAGTATTTTTGAGAATTAAAATTCAGGCTAACAATCCGAGACACAAGTCAACACTTTGCTAAAAACTTCACCAAAATCGGAAAACAGTTAAAAAGTTACAGGACTGCAATCTGACTAAAATTATCTTTGTCCGGAACTTATTGTCGGGGAGTGTATGTTGAGAGTCTCCTCCGCATGCGCAGCATGGTCGACCTTAGCCGCGCACGTATGCTATTGTTATTTTACCTTGACACTGGCCTTGACTTTGAGATATAGGTTGCCTTGACACTGAACCATATTTGACCTTGACTAAAACACTGACCTTGAACGAGAGTTACCCTCGACAATAATTTGACCTTGAAAAAAATTTGATGGCCGTGAGAATTTTGCTAGGTCACCTTCACATTGACGCATTTATAAAAATGTTATGTATTTTAAAGGTAACATCTGTAATGGCCACTTGTTCAAAGTGTTT